>JAJONZ010031585.1:0-21162 GCA_029582445.1 Solanum paucissectum
TCCCCATCTTTTCATTTTAATTATGATTTAGCTTCCGCATTAGTTTGTTATCTTTAGTATGCTCATGATCATGCCAGCAGGGTTAGCTTGGGATCACTTGTGGTCCTAGGTCCCGTGTCCGCGTCTCGGGGGTAGTCTCGGGGCGTGACAATGATGGTCCAAATGAAGATGCCAAGAAATTCTATAACTTAGTTGAAGAGGCAAGCCAAGAATTATATCCTAGCTGTACAGGATTCTCTAAATTATCATTCACACTTCGTTTATATTTGTTGAAGTGTTTGCATGGATGGAGCTATGAATCATTCACTTCTCTTTTAGAGTTATTAAAAGAGGCGATGCCCGAGTTGAACATTCCGTTGTCTTACAATAAAACCAAGTCTATGGTTAAGAATCTCGGTCTTGATTATGATTCATGCATGTCCCAATGACTGCATGTTGTTCAGGAATGATCATAAGGATGATGAATTTTGTCATACTTGTGGAGCTTCACGATATATTAAATCTCCTGAAGTTGATAGTGAGTTTGATCCTTCAAAACAACAACATCGAGTTTTAGCAAAGACTTTGAGATACTTTCCATTAATTCGTAGACTCAAAAGGTTATTTATGTGCTCAAAGACGGCAGATTCTTTGAGGTGGCATGATGAGGAGTGTTCTAAAGATGGAAAGTTAAGGCATCCCACTGATGGTCTAGCATGGAAAGATTTTGATAGGTTGCATCCAGATTTTGCACTAGATTGTCGCAATGTGAGACTTGGCTTGTCAAGTGATGAGTTCAATCCATTTCGAACCATGAGTATATCACATAGCACATGGCCAGTTATGTTGATGGTGTATAATCTGCCGCCTTGGATGTGCATGAAATCTGAATATTCTATACTTTCTTCACTTATACCTGGTCCGCGATCACCTGGAAATGACATTGATATTTACTTACAACCATTGATAGATGAGTTAAAATTATTGTGGGATTCTAGGGTTGAAACATACGATGCTTCAAGAAATCAAACTTTTCAAATGTGGGCAACTCTTATGTGGACAATCAATGACTTTCCTGCATATGCTATGTTATCTGGTTGGAGTACAAAAGGAAAGTTTTCTTGCCGTTGTTGTAACTATGGCACTAATTCTTGCTATCTTAAACATAGTCGGAAAATGTGTTATATGGATCATCATGTTTTTCTACCCATGGATCATCCATGGAGATCTAACAAAAGATCTTTCAATGGAAAAACTGATTTTAGGCCTCCTCCACCCTTCTTAAAGGGAACTGATGTGCTTAATAGCTTACAAGATTTTGAAAATGTGTTTGGAAAGAAGAGAAAGAGATCAAATGATGGCCCATTGAAAAAAAGGTCAAACTTTTTTGAATTACCTTATTGGTAGCACAACTTGTTATGCCATAACCATGATGTAATGCACATAGAGAAGAACATAGTTGATAGCATACTTGGAACTCTTTTGGATATTTCTGGCAAAACAAAGGATCATGCAAAAGCCCGGTATGATTTGAAAGATATGGGAATCAGAAAGAACCTTCATCCAAAAGATAAAGCAGATAGTAAGAGAACAAAGTTTGCAAAAGCGTGCTTCTCAATGACAAATGGAGAGAAATCATTTTTTTATGGATTTTTAAAGACAGCCAAGCTACCTGATGGTAGTGCCTCCAATATATCTAGGTGTGTGCACTTGGATGAAAGAAAATTATCTAATTATAAAACCCATGATGCTCATTGCATGTTACATTACTTTCTTCCAATACCAATTAAAAGCATTCTTCCTGATCATGTGGCTATTCCTTTGATTCGTCTTAGTTCCATTTTCCGTCTTTTGTGTCAAAAAGAAATCACGTTGGAGGAACTGGATTGCTTAGAAGTAGAGATCATAGAAACAATAAATCAGTTGGAGCGAATTTTTCCTCCTTCATTTTTTGATATAATGATTCATTTGCCTATTCATTTGGCGAATGTAGTGAGATTAGGAGGTCCTGTTCAAAATCGATGGATGTATTCCACTAAAAGAGAAATGGGTACATTCAAATCATACATCCGCAACCGACGTTATCCAGAAGGTTGCATAGCAGAGACATGAGTGGGAATAGATTGTATGAATTTGTTCTCCAAATATCTGCAAGGGAGTGTGCTTACCTGATTTAACAGAAGAGCCCAAAATAATGATGAATGTGAACCAAGTGATGCAGAAATTATAATTTTGTTTCCTAACAGAGGAGTTTCTTTAGGAGCAAAGAAAACTGATCCATTCATTTTTTATAACAAGTCACTAAGTCAGGCACATGCATACTTATTGGGAAATTGTGACGAGGTTCAAGAATATATTAGGTACCTTAATTTGAATATAGTATTCTTTTTGTATAATCAATATTTAACTTATTTTATTTACTGTTTTAACAAAAAAAAGTACATGTTGTGTAGAGAGCATGAGCAAGAGGTTAATAATCATCCACGAAGATCTAAATGGAGAAAGGACAAGAATCATTGTCAAAACTTCTCTCAATGGTTTGAAACTTGTGCTTTGAAAGAGGATGTGCCTGATTTGATAAAATAACTGTCTAGAGGACCAAATTTTATTGCAAAAAAATATTTTGGGTATCTCATCAATAGATATAGAATCCATGTTAGGCAGCATGATGCAAGGCATAAAACACAAAATAGTGGTGTTACACTAGTTGCCTCAACTACAAGCTTTGCAAGCTCAAAGGATAAAAATCCGATTGCTGCAGATTTCACTTATTATGGTAAAGTAGTTGATATTGTTAAGTTAGACTATTACAGTCATTTTAAGGTTGTTCTATTTAAGTGCGATTGGTATGAGGTTGAAAATGATACTTATGGCCTTACTTATGTGTATTTTAACAAGAGATGCTCTCAGGAAGAGCCTTTTGTGCTTGGATCTCAAGTACACCAATGATTCTATGTACAAGATCCATATGATAAAGATAAACATTATTTTATGAAGACTGTTCCGAGAGACTTTTTTAACATGGGTGATCAAGTTGAATCTAATCTCCCACAAAGTTATGAAAACAAGCCATCTGAACATTTGATGGGACCATCTATACCAAAAGTTAATGGTGAAGTTCTCTTAACAAGGACTGATGTACCAGAAACAATTATTGATGTGCCTTCGGAGGAATTTGTTACTCAACAACTTGAAGTCGAGGAAATGGAGTTTGAAGATGAGTCTGATAATGAGTTTGAAGATGAGTCTGAAAATAAGTCTGAAAATGAGTATGAAGATGAGTTTGAAGATGAGTTTGAAGATGAGTCTGAAGAAGAGTTTGAAGATGACGCACTATGAGTTTCCTTATTTTTATGATGACCATATAGTGCTCACTTACTGTTTTTGTTATTTAATTGCTTTTTTGGTACAAACACATTAAGATATCTAATATGTGGAATTGAAGATTAGATCGGTAAAATGTTTAAGTATTCTGTTGGCTTTTTTCATGCGCCCGATTGTTGAATAACCTGTAATTCTAGTTTACTATTGTTTATTTGACTACTTATTGACACAAACTTATTTGACTAAAGGTTAGTAATTAATCTCTGAAGTATTCCTGGTACAATTATCAAACTGCTTTTTGATCTGTATATATGAATTGTGATTGTTATGTAAATACTTATTTTTTCTTATTATTTTCATGTAGTGGACATTAGAGGCAGCATAGTGAACTCTGCAGCATTACTGGTACTCTTTGTGAAGTTAGTCCTCTAGAGGTAGTACTCCCTTCACTTTCTAGAAGCTAATCGTTAGTCCACTACTCGTTCACAATTATATCACACAATTAATGATGGCTTGTAAAGTTTTGTACCACTCTTCTCTGCTCCTTCGTGTTTTTCAATTCCCAACTGAAGTTTCCATTTTCTTTGAAGGTGTACTACCCGATTTAGATGTATGAGCTCAGGAATATACCGAACCCAGTACTCCAACTGTGAGGATCTTTGTGAGTACTCTTCTTTCCTCCTACCTTGTGGTGGTGTTTGATTTCTAATTCCCTGGTTTTCTTTAGTTGAAGACGAAAAAGAGGTGACCAGCTCCTGCATTTCATTCTCATGGTCTCTTAGTTTGACGCTCGTTAATATTGCAAATTCGGTTTCTTTAGTCTTATGTTTTGCTGGTTCGTGTATCCCTTTTTGTTGATTATCATAACTTAGATTAGCTTGTTCATACTTTGCTCCCAAGATAGCTCATATCTGATCTGTATGTATTGTTGTGGAACTATATGGCTTCAAATATGTAACTAAGCATGTTAGTCGTTGTTGTTGATGTAAATCTTCCTTGTTTTAACTATGATTGAAGGAATCTGTTGTTTGTCAATATTAAGAATTCTTCTTCCCATGCTTGGTAGCTGATTAAAGTTTTGGAATTGTTGTTTTTTCACTTTGTTTATCGCAACATTAGCAATGTAATCTGCTAGCTGGTTAACTTTACTAAAAATATGCTTGATTGTAACATCCATGTGGGACATAATCTCCTGAATGTCTCTACTCTTTACACTAATTCCTAAGCAAATTTCCAGTTTCTTACCAATATGTTTTTCAAAGTATGAGAGTCTGTTTCCAGACTCACTTGTTGGAATCCTTGGCTCAAACAATATTGTAAAGCCTTCCAGATGGCCATTGATTCTGCATCCATGTTGGAAATCACTCATATACTTTGCACTTCTGCATAAAGTAGCTGACCAGTGTGGTTTCTGATGCAGAAACCATAAGAACTTTGGCGTGGATTTCCTTTGCTCGCTACTTCATTATTACACTTAATCCAACCCATTTCAGGTGATTTCTAGTTAACTACATCATAGTATAGAGTAGGCTAGTATGACTGTAGCAGGGCCACCATTCCTTTCCACTGATAAGGAACCTCCATAATCCAAGGAAACTCTATTCTTATTATCTGATGAATTATTATTTTGTAGGTTAAATTATTGCAGGGAAAGAATGAATCAATCAGCAATACTAAAGAAAAAGGGTTCGAATCCAAACAAAGCTCAAAGTCCATTGAAGAATCTGGATTTTAATATGCAATACCGATCAAGTGTTGAATTGGCCAAAAAATTCAAGATTAAGAGAGAACAACTTCCAAATGAACGCAATGATAGAGGTAAGAAAGATCAGGCACCAATACCACTTAAAATAAAGAATTCTGAGGATTTCATTCCACAACAAGGAAAGAGTAAATTGCTTGGGTACAAATCAGTAATTAAATCGTCTTCAAGGGAAGAGCTTAGTACCTCACATATGATTGCAGGGAAAGGACAAACTAAATAGAGGTTATTTCAATCTACAGAGTCCATTCAAGAGAAAGGAATTAAACCTCCTATGAATAACTCTAGGTTCTGAACTTCTTTCAATGAAGATGTTACTGCTTCAGTACATGTGACTGGAACAACACTAGGTATTGTAGAGGTACAACATGATATTGAGGATCTATTAAAATTCAAACAGGTGAAGAGGAAGTCAGTTCGACTAGCCACCTGTATTGATCAGTTTCTGGATAACCAACGGATACATAATGAACATGATATTCATGATCTACCAAATTGCAAGCAGGTAAAGAGGAAGTCGGTCATACCATCTAATAGTCTTGATCAGTTTCAGAAAAATCAAGGGATATACATAGATGATGAAACAAAACGTGATAACCACACAATAGCTGATGTCGAATTTATGCATGCTCCTATTATCAATGAATACAACAAAGGATTGGATAATCTTAGGGATCAAGAAGAACTCGGTGGAGATGAATGTGATGTAGAAGAGGAAATTGACATTGATTGTAGTACAAAATGTATGTCTTAAACCTTGTATGATTTATTACTTGTTATAAAAGAAATTTCTTATTTTCTGTCTATTACATCAATCTAGAAATATCGAAGCCTAAAAAATTTCTAGGACAAACAACATGTAAGGATATTCACGCAAGAAATTTGGAAGAAATAAAGGAGGTGACTTTTGATAAAGGACAAGCAGTGGGACCAACTAATAAGATAGTGTCATAATTAAGCAACTTTATAGGAACAATTGCAAGGAATCCTAGACTCATCAGTTTGATGTACACTAGTTGGCATGCGGTGCCAAATGATACTAAAAAGCGCATGTGGGAATATATCAATATAAGAAAAATCACTTTTGAGATGGCATATATTATTGTTTGTTTTTACTTACTGAAGCTAAATATATTTTATTTTGCATAGTCCAAATTTCTAATTCTAGTAGAAGGAAAGAAGTGGGTGATGATTGGTCTTCGTTATGCTTGAAGGTGACACATGCAAAAAATTAAAGAGATTTTTTTTGATAAAAACAGTACCTTGGAGGATATTTTAGCAAAGCGTCCTAATGGCATTCCAGATAATCAATTCCGCCAGCTGATCGAGTATTGGAAACACCCAACAGTTCAAGTAACGCTAAAATAATGCATTTCTACTTATCGACATATTTTGCATCATATCTATTCTTTTTTTTATTTATCAATATTATATATTTTTATTTATTAATAGGCCATATGTGAGATGAATTCTCAAAACAGGAAAAAACAAAAGTGGACGCATCGAATTGGACCTATTAATTTTGCAAGAGTACGCGTGGAATTGGTAATACTTAGCTAACATTTCTTCAAAAATATGAATTTCATTTTTTGTACTGTATTAGAACATATTGATGTTATTTTTAATTTCTTTTGATATAATTTGTAGCGTCCAGCCTAAGACAACAACGAAGAACCATCAAAGCCTGAAATGTTTATTGCAACTCGTCCCAAGACAGGAAAGGAAATCCAAACTGATACCCAAGTTGCAATAGTAAGTTTTTTAAAGAGGATTAGTAGTGAATTTAATTCAAACTTAAAATTTATATATTGTGGGGAGTTTGACTCTATTGGATTTTATCACATATGTCTTCTTCTTCTTCTTCTTCTTCTTCTTGTCAAGTGCGAGGAGATTTCAATTCTTTGTCGATGTCGCTGCATTGTTTTCTATGAAAAGTTGTTAGATTTTTTTAGTTATTGATCGCTATCATAGGACTGTTGATTTGTTGAGAGGGGGTAACAATTTTATTTTAAAATGCTTGAGACGCTAGATAGTTTACTCGGAAGGGATGTCAATTAAAGTTAACTAAATGAATCATAAACTCATTTTAGCTGGAAATAAAATAGTACTTACAGTTCACTGTGGATGCCAATTTTATTCAACAGGCTGAACTTCAGAATCGCCAAAATTCTGGGGAAACAGCTGATGATGCATTTAGGGCAGTGTTTGGAAAGGAGCAGCCTGGTCGACTTAGGTTCTATGGTAGATCATTGACAACAAGTTCTTTGAAGAAATATGAGGAAATTAACAATCTAAAACAAAAGCATGCCAATGAAATCACTTCTCTAAAGGAGGAATTAAGAGAAGAAATGCGACATTTATTCACTCAATTGCTGCAAAACAACCCTGGATTGAATTTTTAAGATATACCAGGGTGTGTTGGATCTAACCTTGCTTCACCTATTGATGCAAATAGTGCATAAGCTGTAAGAGGCACAAATCTTCCACATTCTTCAGGGTCAGATCATAATTCGATTCTTCAAATGGTATTTTGTATTTAGCATTCTCTGTTAATAGTCTGCATATTTTTATCGATATCCAAGGTAGTTTTCATTTTGTTGCTTGTGTATCTCCTCTTATTGTTGACTTGATTGATGTTCTTTTGGAAGTTGCCAATGTGTTGCCTTGCATTATTGGTTTTCCTTGTATGGCTGTGGAATGATTCTTGTTGGGGGGAGGATCTGGGCTCCTGGTTTGACATAGTTGTCCTCTATAATGATATAATAATTCTTGTTAGAGTAGGATTGTGTATACCTAAAGAATTCCAGTTGTCCAACAGTGTTCCTGAGCTTGTTGATGGTGTGCTGAATCTTCCATGGAGTTTTGGCATTACTATTGAGCCATTTGGTTAATAGCTCTGAGTCGACCTCCAATATCACCTTCCTATATCCATGTTGAACACACCAGTGCAGTCCACGTAAAGCTGCCTGACTTCCAGCCTGGTTGTTAGTGCTAATTCTAGTTGCCTTCATCCTTCTATCAACAACATCAACTCTCCCCAATTACAAGGCCAATTTATGTAGGGATAGACTGTCATACAGAGTCTGCTAGTATCTTTAAAGACCAGGAATTTGACTCTTGCACTGCTAGACTTTTTGCCTCCATATTTTGCATAGAACCTGTTCTTCTAGAGGAATGTGTCTGTGAGTAATGCCCAGGGAATCTGAAAAGAATTTCCAGATATAATTGGCAAAGTGCCTAGACACAAAGACGTGATCAATTGAATTTGTTCCGAGTTTGCTACAACAAGAACAATCTGCAGGTTCTCTTCCAAAAGTAACAATTTTCTCCTTCTTGCAATTGCTATTTGGTGTTAAGAATAAGAGGGATTAGTAGTGGTGGGGCATGTTGGCTTACCAAAGTTTCATTCCATTGTCCTTCTCTGATAAAATGTGACACAGTGAGCAATATCCTGCTGCAATTTGTACCACTGGATTATTCTCTAATGCGCCTGATAATGGACGGGGTTCCAGATCAGTTTGCTTAGTTTGATGACCAAGTTTAGTTTCATTTCCCTTAGAGAATGTATAAACCCTTCCTTCTTTTGACAATACGACAGTGAAGAAATTCCCATGTTTGTGATGAACTTATTACATGTTTTTTATGCATTTGTATGTTTTCCTATTGTTTTCTTCCCGATTTTATCATTCATATTGGGTCTGATTTGTACATGTTTGGGATCACTTAACTGTTTGCCTGCTGTTTTCTCCCAGATTTATTTTATCATTCATATTTTCCTACTGTGACAGTCTTGGAATACATGCCCTATTGTTTTCTCCAAGATTTTATAGTTTTTGTACATGTTTGGGGATCATTTAACTGTGAAGGGGTTGGGAAGGGGCTGGGAATTGAACAATATAATTTTCTTTTGAATGTGCAGGAAAATACCGCTTATTGAATTTGATTAATAGAGGACAGAAGTAAACTCGATCTATTGTAGTGAATGATAAAGAGTTTTAGTACTATATATTATCATAAATGTTGTTTGAATACATTTGGTTTTGTGGAATATATGTATTCCTAGTAGAGATCTTTAAGCAATTGCTTTCTATATGTATGGGACATGTTCTCGAAGTTTATTTAATTTGAAATATATACTTTTGAATTATTTATAAGCTAATTTTGTGCTTTATATCACTTATATATATTTAATTGTGATTATTAATTATATGCAAACTAAATTTTATCGTAAGTTTGGCTAAATAGTGGCTACAAAAATTCTACACAACATTGCAACACTTCGAAAGTGTGGATTATTGTTTATAAATTTTATCTTGTACATAAGAAAAGGTACACTTTATAAGTGTTGTTGTAGGTGAGATAGAAAAGGCTACACTTTTAAAGTGTAACCAATAACAACGCAAAGGTAACACTTTTAAGTGTAGTATAATCAGATAAAAGTGTTGTTAATGAAATACTCCAAAGTGTGGCCTTTATACCTCTTTGTCCATGCTTTTTAAGTGTTGCTGCTTTGGCGACACTTCAAAAGTGTGGTCTAATGTCAAAGGTTACGCTTCTTTAGGCCACTCCCTAAAAAGTGTTGCTTAAAGTCAAAAAGTGTGGCCTTTTATCAAAGGACACACTTTTTGCTAGTTTAGGCTACACTTTACCAGGTTGGTCATAGGCCTAAAATGGTGTAGTGTGGGAGGACGCGTTCATTCTCAAGACCACGGCCCACCCAAGAATTGTCCCAGTTTGAATCCTTTTAGAATGAGACGGGAAGCAAAACTTGTGGTTTTATGTGGGGAGGTCCTAAGAGCAAGAACACATACCATAGTTCATACTAAGGAGTGGGACCAAGAAGAAGAAAGTGTAGGATCATCACATCACATCACAATTTGTGACAAGGAAAGTAATTCACCTCATGCAGAGATTGAGGACAAATTTGTTGATGTTCATACATGTCATCACATATTCTTCAACGATGGTGATCCGCAAGAAGATGAGGACACAAAACATGCACCCCCTAAACTCGAGGAAGGGATAAAAAATATGGTTGATACCTTAAAGGAAGTGAACGTTGGGGTTGATAACGATATGAGGCCCACATATGCAAGTGCCTCATTGAATGAAGATGAAGAAAGGAAATACATGAGTTGATTTTGGAGTTTAGAGATGTATGTGCTTGGAGCTACAAAGAGATCCCGGTATAAGATCTTAGTATTGCAGTTCATCGTCTTCATGTGAAACGAGGTGTTCGTCCTGTTAAGCAACCTCAACATCGATTTAGACCTGATCTAGTTCCTTTGATTGAAACATAAGTCAACAAACTCATTGAAGCAGGTTTCATTCATAAAGTCAAATATCCTATATGGAATTCAAGCATTGTGCCTGTAAGAAAGAAGAATGGCCAAATCTGAGTTTGTGTTGACTTTAGGGATCTTAATAATGCATGCCCTAAGGATGAATGTCCTCTTCCGATCCCTGAGCTTATGATTGATTCCACGACTGAATATGAGACAATGTATTTTATGGATGGTTCATAGGGATACAATCAAATTTGAATGGCACCATCAGATGAAGAACTTAGTGCATTTCGTACTCCTAAAGGCATATATTGCTACATAGTAATGCCATTCAGATTAAAAATGTTGGAGCTACTTATCAACGAGCCATGTCGAATATTTTTTATGACATGTTTCATAAAAATGTTGAGTGTTATGTTGATGACATAGTGGTGAAATCAAGAAAAAGGGATAACCATTTCCAGAATTTGAGAATTGTGTTTGAACGACTTCGAAGATACCAACTCAAAGTGAACCCTTTAAAATGTGACTTTGGGGTTACTTTAGGGAAGTTTCTTGGTTTTATTGTTCGACATTGAGGGATAAAAATTGAACAAGACAAAATAGATTATATTTTGAAGATGCCCGAGCCTAAAGATATTCATGAGTTGAAAAGCTTGCAGGGAAAATTGGCATACCTTAGAAGGTTTATCTCTAATGTAGCTAGCATATGCCAACCATTCAGTCATCTTATGAAAAAGGATGTTTCTTTTGAATGGGACCAGTCTTGTATCAATGCTTTCGAGAGCATAAAATCTTATCTGATGAAGTCTCCAGTATATGTAGCTCCTATACCTGGAAAAACATTGATATTATATATTGATGCACAAGAAAGGTCAGTAGGAGCACTTCTAGCACAAGAAAACAATGAAGGGAAAGAAAATGCCCTTTATTACTTGGGTAGGACGATGACACAAAATGAGGTCAAGTATTCACCTATTGAGAAGTTTTGTATGGCCCACATTTTCTCGATTCAGAAGATGAAGCATTACTTCCAAGATCATGTTGTACAACTTGTATCTAAAGAAAATCGTATCAAGTTTGTCATTTCCAAACCTGTCTTGAGTGATCGGCTAGCAAGGTGGTACCTCCAATTTCAACAATTTTAAATCACATACATCTCTCAAAGGGAAATAAAAGGACAAGAGCTAGTAGATTTTTTAGCCAATCATCAAATTCCAAATGATTGGGAGTTATCTGATGAGTTACCTGATGAAGACGCAATGTTAATTGAAATCCAACCACCTTGGAAGATGTATTTTGATGGATTTGCGCATCGTGAAGGAGTCGGCGATAGAGTAGTGTTTGTCACTTCATATGGGGAAGTCCTGTCATATTCCTTCACTCTTACACAACACTGCTCTAATAATGTCACCGAATATTAAGCACACTTACTTGGGTTTGAAATGGTTGTTGATATAAAGCAATTGCAGCTGCAAATTTATGGTGATTCCAAGTTAGTGATTAATCAAGAATTAGGTGATGATGAAGGGAAGAAGCCTGAGTTACTCCCATATAGAAATTATGTTCAATAGATGATAGGTTAGCTTGGGGAGGTGACTATTCAACATATCCCTAGAAAGGAAAATAACAAGGTTGATGTGTTGGCAGCTTCAGCTTCTGCATTAGCATCGTCCAATCAAATGCAAGTTTTTTTTTGAAAAAATTGATAGCTCCACCACCAGATGAAAATGTAGAAGAATTCGGACAAGCTATTACTACTTCTAAGGCTGAAATTGAAGACTAGCAACAACTAATAATTGATTACTTGTGTTATGGAATATTGCTAGAAAATCATTGAAGGAGGACAAAAATTCGACAACAGGCCCCTCATTTTCCTTTTTATAAAGATACACTCTACAGGAGATCATTTGATGGGCTACTCTTACTTTGTTTGGGGGAAGATGAATCTATTCAAGCCATGCAAGAACCACATTCTGGAGTATGCGGAGCAAATCAATCTAGGCCAAAACTTCATTTTCATATAAAAAAGATGAGATATTATTGGCAAAACTATGGTAAAAGATTGCTTGGATTACTCCAGGAGGTGTCCAGCTTGCCAATTTCATGCCAATTTTATACATCAACCCCCTGAAATACTACACCCAAAAGTTGCTTCCTGGACATTCTAAGCTTGCGGTTTGGATGTTGTTGGGCCATTGCCTAAATCCTCTTGTGGTCATTTGTACATCCTTGCAGCAACCGATAGTTTTTCAAAATGGGCAGAAGCTATTTCTCTTAAAAAAGTGAAGAAAGAGAATGTCGCTAACTTTATTCGGGTCAATATTATCTATCGTTTTGGCATTACTCGATATATATTGACAGACAATGGAAATCCATTGGATAACAAGATGATGACAAATACATGTGATCTTTTTGGATTCAAGCAATGCAATTCTTCTATGTATTATGTTGTTGCTAATGGGCTCGCTGAAGCATTTAACAAGACACTCTGCAACTTGTTGAAGAAAGTTGTCTCCAAATCTTAGAGAGATTGGCATGAAAGAATGGAAGAAGCTCTTTGGGTATATAGGACCACATATCCTACACCAACACATGTGACTCCTTATTCTCTAGTTTATGGAGTTGAAGAAGTCCTTCCACTTAAGCATCAAATTCCGTCATTGCGGTTTGCCATTCAAGAAGTACTCACTGATGAAGAAAATGCTCGGTTATGCATTGAACAATTGGAGGCTCTTGATGAAAAGAAACTAGAGGCTCAACAAAGTTTAGAATGCTATCAAGCTTGTCTAGCTTGATCTTTTGATAAAAATGTTCATCTTAGATGCTTTCAAGTTCGTTACCAGGTTCTTGTTGTAAGAAGGCCCATTATAACCTCTCGTCTATCTGGAAGCAAGTTCTCCGCTAAATGGAATGGGCCATATGTTGTAAAAAAAGTATATTCAAGTGGAGCCTACAAACTGGTTGACTTAGAAGGATTGTGTGTTGGCCACATATACGGGATGTTCATGAAAAGATACTATCCCTAAATGAAAGAAGAATGATCCTTAAGGTACGAGCCTAAACTGCATGTCACTCCTGACCCGCAAGAGTATAAACTGTGTACGGCACAAAAAAATCACTCACTCCCTCAGAACTACATTTAGACTTGATCCTCTTTATTGAGGTACGTAGGTGCATAGAGTTATATTCTATGTTCAGTCACATGAGTATCAAAAAAATACATGTTTCCACTTGATCATCTTCATCGATATACATAGGCGCTTAGAGTTACACCCCAATTTTTGTCTCATCAGTTCAAAAAAGGGGAGAAGCAAACAATTATTTGCACATCACAGTATTTATTTTAAATGTCATAGATTTTCATTTGAGTCGACGTCAATGAAATATCTGTATAAATTCATAAAGCCTTTAGCCATGATTTTTGTACATGTTATATTACTAAAAGTGGTCTTGTTAATGGAATAAAAAATCACATTATTTCAACCTTTCTACGCTGAGATATGAATTTTTTAACAAGGTCATGCGAATCTGTAATGATTAGTATTTCAACATGTGAAGTCGATTTATGAAATTTATCTAGGACAATTCTGAGAGATTGGAGCTACAATGTTTGGATATGTTTTAGATTATGAGGTTTAGTTTTGATAAATCAAGTCTCTCATGACTTCAATGTTCTCACATCATTATATATCTTTTGCACTATTAAAACATAGAGGTGATAAACAATGATTTTTGAAGCTGAAATACAAAAGAAATATTAAATGTGTGATAATAAGGCATTTAAAATGTTCATTTACTATTGATATTGAGTACATCAACTAATCAATCAAAATTCTAAAAAGAAAAAGGAAAGAGAACAAAAGCTAAAGGAAACCAATAAAATAAGCTAATGTAAACATACCTTATAATTAGCTAAATTTTGAAAAGCGACCTCTAAGACTCTCTTCTTCTCTTCTACATCATCTACGGCTTTTGTAGTCACAAAAGAAACATCAGCGTATTTATTGAACTCATGATCAGTTACGAAGACTTTAGACTCTACATCTTCAACTTCTTTCTTGAAGGCATTTCGGAGAGGTTTTAACTCCTTCACCTTTTTCGTCGCTTCCTTAAGGGATTGACCGGCAACATATAATTCTTTTCATGCAATACAAGATCAAGGTGTTCCTTGGCTTTCAAATATGACTCGGAATTCTCAAATTCTACGGCCTTATCAGCAAGAGACGACCGCGCTTGGTCATAAGAAAGAGCGAGTTTAAAGAAAAACTCCAAAAAAGACATCAAAGGGGAAATATCCACACCCATGGAATCTACATCTTCAAGAATTATTTGAATCTCATCCTTAAGAGAAGAAGCATGATCTGCATTAAGGTCAACAAGTTTAGAATGGATCCTAGTCCAAGCTCCTTTGACAATATCCTTTTGAAGTTCCGAGACAACCTTTCTTTCATCGAAAACAAACTTGGATGTTTCTGGGTTCTTGGGGGAATTGAGTTCGACATTTGCACTAGTTCTTTCATGAGAAATATAAGTAACCTCTTGTCCTGTTAGAGGCATCAAAAAAGATTTCCTTGAATTCGGCCCCTCTAAAGACTTTGCACTATCTTGAGGCTTGGTTTCCAACAAATTTACATTGCTTGGCGGAAAAAAGAGAGGATAATAGTTAGTGAAGTCAATTGGAACCATAGGATGAAAAAAAAAGTTTAAATTATTACCTCTTTAATAGATGTCAAAGTCCTTAAAGAACTAACATTGTTATCATAATATCCACCACATGTAAACCAGTATCTTTCGGCATGTCTAGAGGTGGTCTCACTCTCTTCCAACAATGATCACCACGGGTGCTACTACTCTCATCTTGAGATGGCCGCTTGTGAGAAGTTTGATGAGTTTGAGTTGAACACTTTCCTTTTTGGACTTTTACATTTGGAGGTCCCTTGATCTTGTTTGGAACACCAACTCAACACTTTAAAACATGAGATTGGTTCACAATTAAGACCTCTTCGTCATTCTTTTGAAGAGCATGACAAGTCGAACCAACAACATCCACTAAAAACTGCATATGATTTTCAAGAAGGGTCCCATGTACCTTTTCGCACAAGGATTTATAATTGAGGTAAAAAACTTTCTTCATGTTGGATCCACTAGGAGGAAATGTTGCTCTTGCCCTAGATTTAGTCAACACACAGATTTGTGCAAGCCTTAATTCATCTTCCAAAGAAGTGTCACGAAAATTTTGATTCAATCAACTAGGACCATCTTGAAAAAAGACAAATTGACAATTGAATCTGTGAGGACTATACGGCTAAATGATAAAAGATTTCCATCCCTTAAAATAATATAGTTTGAGCGAACATTCATAAAGAAATTCGATTGATACTCTTTTTCAGTTCCATCATCACGAAAGTGGTGTGCATGAGGCCTATGAACAAATGTTACATCCCAAAGAATTGTTCCTCCTACATGTATACGCTTTCTTGCATCCTCTTTTCGAAAATACCTTGCAGCTCCTTCACCCGAAAAGGTAGTCATAAGGGGATCAACTGATCCACAAGTTAATGGATAATTGTTTTTAAAGTAAAAGGCCAACAAACCATACACATAATGGATTGGGAGAATATTCTAGACAAGATCAAGTCGCGCGCATCTCGAATTTTTTTTAGACATTTGTAAATGCTTGTTAAAACTGGAATCGCAAAGCTAACTCTTCAACAACATGCCAAATGACAGGCATTTCTGAAGACAACTGAGTAAATAAAGCAACCTTCCTTTTAGGGAGAACAAATATACACAACCAACAAGACAAAAATGTTTTCAAGTATGTTTTGTCTATCTTATGACTCTTAACGTGTAACTCATGGAAAAAGGCTTCTTCACCAAAAGACCACTTAAGATACTCATCAAGTACCCAGTTGGATTGTGAGATGATCTATGCCGGGCAGATTTCTTTTCCTTCCTGGGCAGGGGTTGTCCGTACTTTGTATCTTTCTTACAACAACATTCTACCCATTTTTTCCACAGAAACATTCGGAATATCATTAGTTTCTATATAAGTTCTCACAAGATTGAGGGAGGGACCTTTTTCCATTTTTTAATGTGCTTGTGAGTTCTTCAACATTCGGCACAACCTCTTCATATAGGGAACCTGATATGGGTAGACTACCAGTCACGTGTAAGTCCCGAAGTGATAAGGATAGTTCTCCGACTGAAGTGAGCAATGTGTTTGTAACAGGACACCAAGCTTCACAAAAGGCTTGCATGATGTTAGTGTTATGATCATAAGTAAAAAAGTGAACCACACACATTATTATATACTTTTTCATCCTTCAAAGTCTGGCGACTCCTACTAAGTATATCTTCATCCCACTCCCAATACCTTAGAATTTAGTGAAACTCTCCATCAAAAGTTAACGTATCATTCCATCGAGTCTCTCCATTTATGATTCGTCGCCCCAAACATGGTAAAGAACTTGCAATATTTTTTGTACAATGATTAGGAGAGCAAAGTACCCATGTCTTTGGAGGACGACTATTATATTCTAAAGTTCAATCATCTAGACCAAGAAGTTCCCCTAGAGAAAGCCACAGAGAGGCATACTAACCACCTAATTTCTTCTCTACATGTAATTTGGTCTCCACTTCACTACTCTTATGATCTGATATTACAAGGTATTGTGAATTGGAAGAAGAATAGTTCAAATCCTTGAAATGAACCATGATTCAAACTGCACAAAAAAGGGGGACACGCCTTTTATTAGTACTTAAGTTAGTAATTAAATAATCAAGGTTATAAATCTAGACAATGAGTAACTTTTTCTTTAAGAGTAAATCATGCATGTCTAGAAAATGTAGAGTCTTTTTTTCTCATGCAAAGTCTTAGCGTCAAAGGGTGTGAAGTCTTTGGTTCAAGATTATGTGACACTTTCGGCTTGAATCATATAATCTTCACCTTAGATGGTTTAAGTCTTTGGCTCGGACAACATGATACCATCATCATAAAACATGTAAAGTGTTTTCCTTAGATGGTGTAAAGTCTTTTGCTCGGACAAAATGATGTGATCATATTAAAACATGTAAAGTATTTGCCTTAGACATTGTAAAATCTTTGTCTCAAACGACATGATGCCTTCGGCTCAAGCCATGTAAAGTCTATGTGTTAGACGATGTAAAATCTTTGTCTTAGACGATGTAAAATCTTTGACTCAGACAATACAATGTGTATAAATCTTTGACTCAAACAATACAATATGTATAAACCTTTATTGTACATGAAGTAATTTTTTATTTTTTTTAAAGAAAGGAAATCATAGATATGATGAGTATAAGAAAAAGTAGGGTAAAGAAAAGTAGGGACTCAACACACCTAAAGTGAGAAAAAAAACAAATTTCTCAAGGAAAAACACTGACTATATCTTATCTATTTCTCATCTTTTGAAAAATAAAAGCTATTGAAAGTGCCTACTCATTTATTTGTTTTTTTTAAAGAAAGAAAAAAAATGAGTAAATATATAAATAAAGTTAAAGGTACTACTGTAACACCCCAAAAAAAAAATTGATCTAAGACTCGAACCATCCTTCGTAGTGAGTGAGATTTTTCCAAGAGATTAAAATTTTCTTAAGTGTTAATGTCACTAGATGTAGCACCTTGAGTTACAAAAAGAACTAAATTGGAAATAGCAAAATCTGAAATTTCGCAAGTTATGCTTAACTTATGAGTTTTGGGTCAACTTCAAACGACCGTAACTATTAGTACAAGATGAGTTAGGTTGTCTACAAGATAGCTAATGAAAGGTATTTGAATTATCTTTCCAACGCCACCGAGTTTGCTAAGTTTTGAGATCTGAGTAAAACAAGTTACAACTGATTTACTAACAAGGCTCAAACCTGGCAGCAGCTCCGCGATGGCTCTGCGTTACGGAGCCAATACAGACCTCACTGCCCAGTTAAATTATTTTCAGACTCCCAGCTCATTTTATTTATTTCTTTAGGGGTATTTTAGTCCTAAAAACCCTTAGGAGGTCAACTAAATTTCCCTAAACGTGTAGAAAATCAGTTTTTGATAAATCAAATCCTCTCATCCACTCCAAAAATTCTAACGCTCAAGGAATTCAAAAAATGCTATGGCTAGGGTTCATCTTTCAAGATTTTCCTTCAATTTGCTTCAAGAAAATGGTTCTTTCAGATATGTAAGATTCCATAGTGTTGGATTTGTTCACCCACACGCCAATCATGTTAAATTCATTCTAAGAAGTTGAACCTTTGATGTTCTTGATATGTATTCTTGAATTTTCTTTCGTTCTTGAATTGGGTTGAGATTGAGAAGTTCTTGAGATTATTATGTCAATTTATAGAGTTGTTAGAGTTAGATTCTAGTGTACATGTGTTAGGTATCTGAATCTAAAGAGAGATTGAGAAAAATAATAAAATTTAGGCGAATTGGGGTAAGAAAAATGAAGAAGGAAAAAGTCGGGCTAATCTGGCACCTTGCTCCACGACGTGGACCTGCCTTCCCCTTTCACAGAAATTTTCTTCACATCGCGGAAAGGTCATGGACCTCTCTGCCTCAAAATTTATTTCACGACCAAATATTTAAATGCATATCCACTTCGCGAACTTGCTTCCAGACAGTGATTTCTTGATCGTTTCTCATGTTTAACTATCTAAAAACAGTCCTAAGCATAACGAGATCTTTCCTATCACAAATCACAACCTTAAAGTCATAATTCAAATTTAAGGTAGAGCTAAGAGTTATGTTTTGAGAGTTCTTTCGATCATTTTAAGAAAGACCTATGAGTCTTTTTGAGGAGTCTTCTATAATTTCTAGTAACTTGTTTCAAGACTCGAGCAAGGGAGTATGAAGTGAGGAGAATGTATTCATGAGTTTACTTTATCATTTCAATATCCTTCATATCATGAACCATAACTCTTGAATTCATAATTCACATTCAAGAGAGAGTTAAGAGAAGAGTTCAAGAAAGCTTTTGAGTTCAATTGTGAATCCTTTGAGAGCAACTATCGATTTGAACTAAGTTCTGAGAAAGTAAGTATGAGAATGGGAAGAGATGTATTAATGAGTTCTATATTGTTGTGTAGACCATCGAGTCGAGTCGTTCATGCCCATAAATTCCTCATGAACTCCATAATTTGAGTATATTTGAGAGGCGTAGTATCTTCAAGTTCTATGTTTTGAGTATTGAGTTCCTAATACTTTTGAGATTATATTCTTACTTGTGGAACTACTACATGTTACACATGAAGCCCTTGAGTTGAGTTGTTCATGCCCATAATTCTGCATGAACCCTATGAGTCGAGCAGTCTAGAGATGTGTAGTATCATTGAGTCTTGAGTCATGAGTAATGAGGTTCTTTATTGTTAATAATATCCCTGAGTTGAGTCGTTCCTGTTCATAATTCCACATGAACCCTATGATTTGTGTTATCAATTTTAAAAATCTTTTTAAAGCCCAAAATTTGAGTTCCTAAACTGAGTTTTGAGAAAGTAAACATGAATTTTGAGAAAAGAGTTTTGAAAACATGATTAGTATGACAATCAAGTGTGTCATCAATGTATGAGCAGTATGGTATCAAAATATACCATCAATGTTTGTGCAGTATGACTTCCCTAGTCATCAATGATCATATTATAATATGATTTTGAAATGTTTTTGAGAAAGAGTAGAGTTGAGTTCATTTTATTTAAAATGATATATGGGAACTAAGTATTCCCAAGAGTAAATGTTTTCACATTTAAGATGAGAGGAAACTGAGATTTTCAAAAGAGTTTTGAGCAGTTTGAGTACCATCTATTTTAAGAGAAATATTTTTGAGTATTAATCTAAAACCACAAAAAATATATGTCTTAAACATATGATCTAGTATATTTTGGGAGTAGTATTGAGCACTGATATGGGGGAGAGTTCAGATAACTCACAGCCTCCATAAACCATGTGGCCAATGTGGGTAGTAAGGGTCATACTTTTTAGATAATTCCTTAATTATTTTTATCATAGACTAGTTGATCCACTTAGTGAGTATGTATAATACCCTGGAAAAGTGTAGGACAGTTCTGGCAGCGTGGGCGAGACGTTGTATCATCACATAGCTCATAGTGATGGTTGTCGGTTAGAGAAACTCCCACAAAGATATTTGTAATTTTATATACAAAGAGTTTTGATACACTCAAATTATACCTTCCTAAAGAGGTATAAACGATCATTATCAAGTAGAGAACCCAACTTATAGGTTGGAGTCGATCCCACGAGGAATATAGTAATTATATTCATTTAGCCAATGTATTTCCGAGATAACTAAGTAAAAAAGGAGGGGGGGATTTGTGTCAAATTTTTTGAAAATTATGAAAGTAATTAGTAAGCAAGATTCAAACTTTTGTTACTATCAAATTGAGAAAGAAACTAGGGCTTACGTGTTCCCCATAAGCTCATAACTCCGTAATCCTATTAATAGCAATCATGTACTAGAGTATTACATGCAAAGCGATAAGTTATGTATCTCTAAATCCTTGGTCTAGCATCTAGAGAATTTCACCCCGCACATTGGTCCGGCTATGTGTGTATAATTTACTAGCCCTTACCTAATCTCATATTAGACGTCACATCGATGTATGGCTTAGTTTTTACCCTCGCACCAATCGACATTAATTTTATTAGATAGTATCACACTAAATCTATGTTGATAATTCTTTTCTTATTAACTACCTCCTTGGTCCGGCAAGTAGCAACAAGGCGAGTTCTAACGCGTGCACTCGTTAAAAAGACTTCTAAACGAAAGAATTATCAATGCATGCAACAAC
>JAJONZ010031586.1:0-26774 GCA_029582445.1 Solanum paucissectum
TGAGGTAATACATGAATACATTTCGTTTTCTTGATACACACATATAATTGTATTTGAATGTTGAACAAAATGAAATACATATACATTTGAATACTTGTCATTTTTTGTGGATTGTCCAATTGAAAATACAAGTGCATTTGGATACATAAATACATTACATAGATTTGAATGCATATGTATACAACACATCTATTTTTTTTATAGAGTGAAATACATATACATTTGGGTAATTATGTCGTAGTATAGTTCATTGTCATTTTTTTCTAGATTGTCCAATTGTATTGATATATTAACACAATTGTATTGAGCAATCTTAGGGATACATTTATGCTTGTCATGGAGTTCACGTATTTGAAATCGAAACAAACAAGATTCATTCACAATTACAATAAATCAATATAACTAAAGAAATTTATGTGAAATACCTTTATGCTTGAACAAGAACAATAACGACAATGAAAATTTGTGTACGATGTATCTAATTTTTTTAAAACTAATTGAAATCCAAGAGCATATGCATTGACTAGATAATCAAATACATGAATACATTTTATTCTCTTGATTACACACATATAATTGTATTTGAATGTTGAACACAGTAAAATACATATACATTTGAATACTTGTTATTTTTTCATGGATTGTCCAACTGAAAATACAAGTGCATTTGGATACATAAACACATTACATAGATTTGAATGTATACTTATACAATGCATCTATTTTTTTATAGAGTGAAATACATATACATTTGGATAATCATATTGTAGTATAGTTCATTGTCATTTTTTTCTAGATTGTCCAATTGTATTGATATATCAACACAATTGTATTGAGTAATCTTAGAGATATAGTTATGCTTGTCATGAAGTTCGCGTATTTGAAATCGAAACAAACAAGATTCATTCACAATTACAATAAACCAATTTAACTAAAGAAATTTATGTGAAATACCTTTACGCTTGAACAAGAATAATAGCGATAATGAAAATTTGAATACAGTGTATTCAAAAAAAATTTAAAAGTAATTGGAATCCAAGAGTATACACATTGACTATGTAATCATTAGTTGTTAATGTAATAATGGGAAGTTTGAAATTTCATGACCTAATTAAAGGGATTCAGTTACCTTATTTAATGCACTATAATTTTAATTGTATCACTGTATAATTTAAAAAAATACACAAATACAGCTAGATATTCATCTAAAATGTAGTCATTTTTAGTAAATAACATACTTATAGCTATTGAACTTCAATAACCCTATAAATATAGTCATTTATGTAAGTTGCTCTAATGATGTAAGTATTTTATTTTATTAAGTATGTATATTAACTTGTGAACCCCAACAAAATTGAATACAAGAGAGCCAAATCAAAATTGACGCGAAATTTCAAATCGGAAGTTGTTGGGTTGAATTTCAAGGAATAAAATCAGGTATGAAATTCCGAACTCGTTAAAGATGATGAATGAGATTGGGACTAATATTATGTTGTAGCCTTAGATTTGAAATTCCAAATTGGGGGAATAATCTAACTCCCAAAGCTTTCAAACAATCAAGCAAACTTGTTGCCCTTAAGGTGTTTGCTCAATTGCCTAAAGACAAAATACATAATGCACTTTAACTTGACCTCATTTAACATTTATACCATCCAACTTTGGGTGTTCACAAGTAGACACTTAAACTTGTATAAAGTTGAATATGTAGATACATGAGTTCTATGTGACATATATAATACATATAGGACACCATGTAGGACGCAAATTGTTATGTAGGATGTCACGTAGGACGTGTGTGTCTATTTGTTCATTTTTATACAAGTTTAAGTATCTACTTGTACATACTCAAAGTTGAATGACAGAAATGTAAAATGAGACCAAGTTAAAAGGGCTTATTTATGTATTATGCCTTGCCTAAATGAGTCTCTCAAATCTTATATTATGGTGCCAATATAGGCCGAAATTCCGTTATTCAATATTGAGAGTTCTATTTACATTGTTAAAGTTAAAAAGATGGAAAAAAAGTAGAGGTATTAGGCCAAAACCACTTCAAAAATTCAAGACCAAAGAGGTATACATGCCCATCAATTCTCTATGTTATGAAAGACATAATGCTATAACTTATTTGAAGCTAACTATTATTGCAAATGTTTGTTACACATGAGATGATTTGGAAGAAAAGTTTCTAATAAGATCTTCCTCAACATGCAAGAAGTTGAATATTGATCGTCTTTAACCTCCCTACAACATCTTTCATGTCAATCCTTCCTTTAGGAGATTCAACACAACAATCTATTGCCACTTTCATGATGGATACCACACAATCTAGCCTTTTCATTAAGTGATTATCATGTGGCGATATTAAGTTGACATCGACAATTTCCATTGCTGCTTGTGGGAGTGAATTGCTCACCCATTGCTTCAAACTAAAATCTCCATCGAACATTTCATCATTAGGATTTTTCCTAGTAAATGTTTCCATCAACATGATCCCGTAACTATAAACATCACATTTTATTGACAACAATCCCTCCAGTCCATACTCTGCAATCAGTCAATTTTGAAATTCAACATTTACTAGTGGAAATAAAGGAAAGAGAAATAATCAAAAGCAATTGATTAAGAGATCACGTACCTGGTGCAATATAACCAAACGTTGCTAATGTTTTAGTGTATAAAAAACTCTCATCTTCAGAAAGCAGCTTTGAAATGCCAAAGTCGCTTAGGTGGGCAACCATGTCCTCATCCAACAAGACGTTACTAGGCTTCAAATCAAAATGAATCACGGGCAATGAACAACCATGGTGGAGATATTCCAATGCACATGCTACATCTATCATTATACTTAGCCTAGGCTTGATGTCTAAGAAGTAGTTGTGTGAATACAACCACTTATCGAGGCTCCCATTGGGCATGTACTTGAGTATTAAAGCCTTAAATTCAAGGTTGGAACAACTGGTGATGACTTTGGTGAGATTCCTATGACGAAGGTTGCGCAAAACTTGACATTCTGTATCAAAACTCCTAAATGCCACTTGCAATTGTGGGTTGGACACTTTAGCTGCAATGAAAGTCCCATCTCTGAGGATGCCTTTGTAAACAGAGCTGAAACTCCCAGAACCAATTAAATTGATCTCACTGAGTGAATCAGTTGCTCGAAGCAGTTCATAGTATGAAATTCTTCCTTTTGTTGAGACGACAAAGGATGAATCAACTGCTTGCTGAGGATCAGTTCTTTTACCTCTTGTATACCTTATCCATAAAAGGGCAAAGGCGATGGAGACTAATACAAGTGCACCCGGTAGAACAAGAAAAAACACTTTTTTCCTCTTTGATTTATGAATTGAAGTGCTACTGTGGCATGGGGGAACACGAAATCTTGGAGATCCACACAATGCTTCATTAGACATGAAAGACTCACCGGAGAGGTTCTTGAAAGGACCACTCGAGGGGATTTCACCAACCAACTTGTTGAATGAAACGTTGAAATACTTGAGATATAGAAGCTTCTCCAAAGACTTGGGAATCAATCCTGAAATATTGTTATGAGAAAGGTCTAGAAATTCCAAAGCTGAAATGCTGCTCATCGAGCCAGGAATTGATCCTTGCAATTTGTTGTCTCTCCAAGAAAGGTATATAAGATTTTGCAAGCTACCAATTTCTTTAGGAATGCCATTTGAGAGTGTATTTATTGATAGATCCATATATATCGCAGCCTTTAGATTTCCAATTTCCAAAGGTATATATAGAGCCACCCAAGTTGTTTGAGGATAAGTCTAGCTTCAAGAGGTTTCCTAAGCTTTTTGGAATGATTGAACGCAATTTGTTGGAACCTAGAATCATCTCCCGAAGGGAAGTTAAGTTTCCCAAACAATTCGGAAGAGATCCTGAAAGTTGATTCAGAGTCAAGTTTAAATAACCCAAGTTCTGTAATTTGCATAGATCATCTCCAATATATCCAGAAAGTTTGTTGACACTCAACTTCAAGCTCTGTAGGAATCTCAAGTTGCTGATTGTTGTTGGAATCGGTCTAGAAAGATCGAGCTCTAATAAGCTGCTTAAGTTCCCAATTCCTTTTGGAATTTCCCCCTTAAATAGCTCTAAACCTTAGTAGAGAAGTACTGGAAAGGTTCCCTACGGAGTCTGGAAGCACACCATATAGAGGGTTCGAAGATAGGGAAATAATTTTTAAATCTCTACAATTTGACAAGGAAGTCAAGAAGCTTAACCTACTATCGCACATTAAATTGTTTATTTCCAAGCTTAGGGACTGTAGATGAGTCAAACTTCCGAGAGAGTTGGGAAGTTAGTCTATTGAGGGAAAGGTCTAGACTAGTGAGTTTGGAACAATTGGAGAGAGAATGAGGTATAGTCCCATAAGTTGCCCAGATGAATAACTTCAATGTTGGGTAACGTAGAACCTATGTTTAATGGGAGAGTTCCTGTCACATTATTGAAAATAACTTGAATCTCTCTCATACCTGATATGTTGAAAATCTCCATTGGTAGTGAACCAGTAAACTTGTTGAAACTAAGATCAAACAACTCAATCTGATTGCTAAATTTTTTCGGTATTTCACCTGCCAATGTATGTATGTAGATGTATAGTTAGCAATTAAGATTCTTGCTAGTAATGATTTTACGTAGTTTATTACCCCTTTTGAATACATATATATATAAATTATCGGCAAGATCCAGAATTTGCAATTCTGTCAAATTGCCAATTAGATTGTTGTGATTCAGTACCAAAACCTGCAGTGAAGAGATATTGAATGTGGAGATTGGGATATGACCAGAAATATGGTTAGTATCCAGTGCTAAAATCACCAAATTATTAAGAATCCCGATTTCACTATATATGTATGGGTCCGTCAAACGTGTTATTAGATAAAGACAATATTTGAAGGTTCGAACAATTTGGCAAGCTTACAGGCATATAGCTTATTGTCACTTAGATAGAGCATTTTGAGCATTGGAAGACAATTACACATATCATAAGGAAGATTTCCTGATAAGGTATTATTTGTAAATGCAATGATCTCAATTCCAGAAATGTTGAAGATCGAGAATGGTATAGAACCTGTAAGTTGATTGGATTCTATTGACAAAAGTTTTAGGTTTTGAAGTTTTCCAATCTCTTCTGGAATGTTTCCTCGAATTCATCAACATTCGAGAGAGACGGAGGGATATAATCTATAAACTTGTTGCCAGATAATCTTAAAACCCTCAGGTTTTCAAGATTTCCTATTTCTTTTGGTATTTGGCCCTCTAAGGAATTGTATGTCAAATCCAAAGTTTGAAGTGTGGAAATATTAGAAAATAAAGAGAGGGTGATGGGACCATTGAAACTGTTATTCCGTAGAAATTATTGCTACTCAAGTCAAGAGAAACAAGAAAGGTGAGATTCCCAAAATCAGAAGGAATTCTGCCTAAAAGATCCATGTTGGAAATATTCAATGACGTCACTCTTTTGTGGCGAGAACCACAAGTGACTCCAACCCAATGACAAACAGAAATAGCCGGAGACCAACTTTCATCCAACAAGTGAAAGGGATTTGGAATTTCAAGGAAAGAAGAGCGGATTGATCAGTTGTAATGTTGGTTTGAGTCATGGCTAAACTAGCCACACCCAAGTAAAGCAACATGAGTGCTATTAACTGAAGGCTTTCTCCATTATATTATATTATAGAAAACTTTAGAAATTAGAAAGAATTAGGTGTGGCTAGTTACAATAAGGTTCAGTGACTTTATATAGGTAGAAAGAATCAGTTGATCTCTTTTTGGTCTTTATTGTCTTTTTTAATTTTGTGGAAATCACCAATCTGATTTGACAGGTTGAAGAGAAATTCTATGTTTCACAATTAGGTAATTATTCTTTCCTTTGGGAGACCCCAAAGACTTGACTCTGTCACACAAGTCTTGCTTTTTTTATTTTGAGGCTTTCCCGCGATCACCCATTGGGCAAAATTTGTAATAGCTTGCAAACTACACAGAAAATGTAAATCGCACTAAGCATGCCTTATATGACAAGCTTGACTCAAAATAATTGATCCAAATATTACTTTTATTTTTGATGATTTTGAAGTAAATAATCCAAATTTAGTTCATAGATATTTATTTTCATAACAAATAGAGGTGTAGCCATATGTAGTGAAGGATTTTCAGCTGCTGAACACTCTTTGTGGAAAACTTTTACTATGTATATAGAAAATTGTATAAAGTATACAAGTCAAAAATAACTTTTCAGACGTATATATTAAATTTTGAATACCCTTAACGAATTTGTGACTTCATAACGAAATTTATGACTTCTATCACATCATGCCCTTAATTTTTTTATTTTATTTTTGGCCAAGAATTAATTTCAAGAGTCCCTATCTATTTCTCCCATTAAATGAAGAAATCATCCCCCTACCATTCATACTCATTCACACAGAATTCTCCATTCTGCACTATACAGCTTTGCACCTACTCCCATTATAGATTAAATAGTACGTTATAAAGGTTATTAGTTTTTCTTACCCTAAAATCAAGTATAATTAACTTGATATTCTTATAACAAAACTTCATGATTTTAATGAATATTTGGGGATTAACATTTTTTTTTTAACTATAACATTTTCTTACCCCTTTTGTTCCTCAAACATGAAATCAGTGTAACTTTTAATTGGTAAAACAATTATTTATCGAGTAAATATTACGAACACGGGAGAGTTAATTTTCCAACTAAAATAGCTTAGAAGTTTGTGTTAAGTTGGATGTTTTCTTTGTCACAAAAAAAAATAAATCAAAATTTACTTTATTGTGTTGTTTTATTATTTTGAATGATCATTTAAATAAGAAAAAAATACTCAAATATGTCATCAAATTTTGAAAAAAGGTTCATTCCCGTTCATCTATGCTATCTGTTAAGAGTTTGACTCATCTATACTATTTTCTTTTGAGAAAAGGCTATCCATGTTATTATTTGTAAACTAAAAATATTTTTGGTTTTGCAAAACTACTTTGTACACGTGGTCAATTATGATTCTGTCACATCATTAATTAAACTATTTTTAAAAGAGAAAAGACTCAAAAATGTCATTAAACTTTAAGAAAAGGCTCATCTATGTCATTCCGTTAAAAGTTTGGCTCATCTATGTCATTTCAGTTAACAAATAATGACATGAATGTGCCTTTTCTTAAAAAAATTAACATAAATAAATCAAACTTTTAAGAAATAACATAAATAATTTTTTTTTCTCAAAATTCAATAAGATATTTGAGTTTTTTCCTTGGAATAACTAACTAGAAACATATGAGAATTCAAAGTCATCCACAAATTTCTACAAAGGTTGCCCCACCACCATGTTCACCAATGAAACCGTCAATAAGAGTGGAGAACACCCTGTAAACATATTAAACCTGGTCATGATCTCATAACTTCCACATTCACGCAAGGTAGATGGCTGATGGAAGCTCCGAACAACTGCTTATAGTAGCTCAAAATTTCTTCAGTAATTGCCTGAATTTGTTCATTCACCAGACTTCTGATGTGGTTGTGTGCAACCCTATTTTTCATGGTCGCAAAGAAAAAACCATTATTAGAATCGCCTAGCTTGAGCCGGCCATTGGATCCTTGATTTCTGTTTCATGATTGATTCTTCAATAAGGCTCCATTTCTCTAGATGTTGCTTTATTACTTTCTCCTCTTCAAATAAGGTTGTCTGATGATTCACGTTTCTCATTTGTGCTTGTACATCACAGAGGTGTCTTCTAAAATCTTTCACTTTGAATTCTATCCCCGAGAATTCATGTGTATTAAGACTCTTCAAGCCATTTTTCACATATTTAAGTTTCATCCAAATTCTATTCATAAGCTGGTTCATTCCAACCTCGTTGCACTACGTGAAAAAATTCTCGATGACTTGCTAGGCAATTTAGGAATCTAAACGGTCTATTCCTTTTCTTCTCAACAGTAGATAGAGCCACACACAGAGGAGAGTGGTCTGAGCACCGCGGGTCCATGATATTCACCTCCATATGTGCCCATTTCTTTATCCAGTGAGCATTCACTATTGCCCTATCTATTCTACTGTAGATATGTTGATTTGTCCATGTGTAGTCCCTTCCCACAACTTTCATTTCTGTTAGAATAGGAATAGGTTTATACAATTCTATTAGAATAGAAATAAGTTTATACAATCCTATTAGAATAAGAATAGGTTTATACAATTCTATTAGAATAACAATAGTAATAGCTACTTGGTCAATGATTGCATTCTAGGGTTTATAAATAGGGTCTCAATATAATAATGTAAACAACATCAATTCAATAATATTCTTTTCATTTATTTCTCACAATTTCCATCATTCCCGTTTCTACTAAGAAATTGTTGAAATCTCTTATTTCGGCTTCCTGGACAGGAGCGCCGTTGCTTCTATCCTCAATATGTAAAATTGTGTTAAAAGTCTCCCATAATTAACCATGGGTCTAGCATCTGATCAGCTATGCCTTTTAGGTCTCTGCCCATAATACACCCCTGTCTCTTATGTTATGTAAGCCATAAATAGCAGTGAATTGGAAATCCATATTGTCTCGATAAACCTTTACTATCCCGTGGATATATTGGCTACTGGAATGCGTGTGAGTAAAGTCATATTTTGCGGGATCCCATAATAACCATATTCTTCCTCCGTTAAGAGTGTTGGTAGTTGTTGCACCATTTCCATCCATATGCAATCTTTTTCACAATTCTTGAGGAGGAAATCTCTTTGACTCTATTTTCAATTATAGCAATCAAACCTACATTTGTCTCTTTTAAGAACACCTTCAACTCCTTTTGCTTGTATACTTTATTCAAACCTCTTACGTTCTACGTTACCAACTTCATATCAAAAGTTTAGGATTTTTTGGTATTGCTGGAGCCTCTGAGCTACTTTGACCTTGATTCATTCTACTTTTTTCATTTTCCATTTCCTGTATTATTTCCTCCACCAGTGGATTAAAAGCATTTGCAATAGGACCTACCCGATTCTTAAGGGTAGTTTGGACAAGCTTCCCAAACGAGTTGTTCCTAGTTTCTTTCCATGTGTCGTCTTGATTTTGTTTAGGACTGGTTATCTGCTTAGTTTGATGGCTAATAGTAGCTTGTTGTTCCTTATCATGTACCTGCTGTTCAGTTGGTAATGTGGTGATCACGTTCTCCTGCTTGTTGAACATTTTTTCATGTTGAGCAGATTTTGTGCTAGCTCTTGGGTTGGGGCTTCTCTTGATTGCTAACCGTATCCTGTTGAGTAGCTATCGTGCTTGACATCTCACCCTGGGTTTGGGACTTCTCCCATACCATCTTAACTGGCTTAGCTTTCTGCTTATTTACACCATGTTCATCTTGTCTCTTGGTTTCAAGGTTTTGGCAAGCTAAGAATGACCAATTATGAGACATTTTGTGCAGTATGAGTGCTTCCATTCATACTCTATGTTCTTCTCAAACACCCTTCCATTTGGATCTTGCACCTTCACGTGAACAGTCCATTTCCACTAGAATCCTCGCAAAGGAAATACGATCAATACAAGATGTACGTACACTCATCCGCATATAAGTGGCGGCCTAATCCACTTCCGATTCTGCTTAATGAGTCCTTGCCCCAGCAATTTAGCGGCAAGTTTGGGAGTTTGACCCATAGGGGAATCATTCGCAACACCTCATTGTTGAAATTGAAATTAGGACACCATGCCTTAACAATGACTGGCCTGCTAGATATCGTATACGGTCCTGAGAATAGCACTTCATCTCTATCTTCTATACTACTGAATCATATTACAAAATATCCATCGTTATGGTAGTAGACTTTTGGCTTAGACACAAAGTTCCAGCGTTCCGCTGCACCAATGGACGAAGAGTCGCCAACTACATATAGAACTACTGCCTCAAACTCTTGTTTCTCCAGTTGGATGACCTTTTCACCATCTATCAATATTGGAGGCACATAACATATCGAGCAGCTAGAGAAAAGGCTGGTCCATTATTCCCCCTCTTTCGCCTCTTGTGCGGGTTGTGTTTTTGCGCCCCATCTGCATTAGGGTTCGCCTCCTTGTTTCCTTCAGATTTCTTCCCCTTTCCCACTGTTGCCATTCCTAAACCCTCCCCTCCACTGGAGATTTTAGTTTTGGGAAATCTTCAGTTACTTCTTCTTTCTTTGTATTAGTTTCCAGATTTGGGATTTTTGCCAAAGTTTTGCTATTCGTCGTATTACTCGTTGTCTTCATCAAGTCAAGCTTCCGAAAAGGTCCCCTTTCTCATCCTCTTCCCTTCGCCATTCAGGCGAGGTGCATGATAGCACTGCATTCTATCTTACGCCGAGAGCACGAGCAGAGAGCCCCTAGTAATTTGATTCATCAATATCGCTCACATATAGAAATTAAGACATTACATTTTGGTATAAAGACTAAATTGTATAGCTTTATAACATGTCTATTAACCTTAGAATTTTCTTATATATCAAAAGTTAAAGTCTAGTTAGTTTTAGAGAACGTCACTACAAAAAAGAATAAAATTCAATATTTTTTAGTAAGATGGCGATGGATCTAGAATTTTCGTTTAAGGGCTTCGAGAAAAAGTAAGCATGTTAATAGTGTTGATAAATTAGTAGGGTTGGTTTAGATATAAACAAGTCAGATCATATATGAACAAGCTTAAATTCAATAATTTTAATCTAAACTAAATATTTTTATTAAATATATAATAATATTTACTTGGAAATCAGTTTTTGATTCAAATATTACTATATATTTAATTTAATAATTGAAAGAAACACGTAAATTTACTATATAAAGCTATTTGAAAAAGTTGATAAAGTCTTGCCCAAAAAAATTAGTTCACAAACTAATTTAAAAAAGAAAAATGAGAAGATAGGTCTGAAGCAAAAATAACAATGAAAATCCATCCACTGAGATTCAATCTCAGTTATTATGGGTAGATCTTAACCACCCTCAACCTTTTGCACTGTGTATTAGTGTTGTGTTAAGAGGGTTTAGTATTTTTGATATATATACGCAAATCACAAATTTAACACCATACATATACAATATAATTTTTTAAGTGAGGGGTTCGGACGAACCCTCTCGGCTCCATGTAGGTCCATTCATGGTTACAACACACGTGCGTTTTTCAGTCAATCAGAGCCAGTTTTGGACTAGAAGACGTAATTCGGCCCAAGGTCAAATTCTAACCCTATAAATACATCTTAAACACATTCTTAAAGGGTGATTTCAGACCAACATGGGTTGTGGTGCACTGGTGGGAGTGCTTCATCCTTAATCAGAGGTTTCGGGTTTGAGCCCTGGTATGGAGAAAATCCTGTTGGGAGCGCCACCCCCGAATGGGCCTGCACGATCCGAATTTAGTCGGAGCTCCAATGTACGTGGCTCCAGACACCGGGTGGGAAACCAAAAAAAGAGAGAGGGCAATTTCAGACTTCCTGGTTATCACTAATTTTGATTTGTTTAATTAGTTTAGGCATAATATATAAATATGCTTTTAACTTGGCTTCAAATCACATTTATGCCCTTCAACTTTGGATGTGCACAAGTAGACACTTAAACTTGTATAAAATTGAACAAATAAACACACATGTGCTACATGGCATCCTACATGTCATTTTTTGTCTTACGTGGTGTCCTACATGTATTGTGCCATGTAGGACTCATGTGTTTACTTGTTCAAATTTATACAAGTTTAAGTGTCTACTTGTGCATATCAAAAGTTGGAGGACATAAACGTAAAATGAAGCCAAGTAAAAGGGCACATTTATGTATTATGCCATTAGTTTACTTATATTATTCTACACAAAATTATTTGATTCTTTGATCAACAATCATATTATGGGTAGTAAACTTGTTTTTCAGTTAGCTAACGTTAATCATTTAAAATTTATTAAATATAAATTTATAAAATGATTTGAATTATATTAAATCATAAATATATTAGTTCAAATAAATATTATGAATTAATATAATTGGGCTAATTATTTAAGTCCAATAAATATGAATTTAATTAAAATTTAATTTAATTGATTTGGGCTATAATAGATGAAGCCCGATTCGCTAAACCCAATTTCATCTCATCCTAGGCCCATTTTTTGGTGCTACGTGACAAATGACGTGGCATGCCAAGTCAAACAAGAAGCCAATAGAATTATGACATGTGTCAAAAATGACAAGCCCGCTCCATGAAGCCTATATGCCATGTCACTTAAATCTGATTAGCCGAATGAAATCATGTTCCAATCACAACTCCTCTACTCTAAAACTATAAATAGAGGTCCTCATAATTCAGAAAATGGACCGAAAATTCTAAACAAGAAGCTAGAGAAAATCCGTGGTACAAACACCATAAAATTCTATATGAGAACAAGCTCGAAGCCCTTGAATTCAAGTAAAAGTCAAGATAAAGTTCAAGTTCATCAAAGATTCAAGAACAAGTTTTAAAGCCCTTGAATCCAAGATCAAGTTCAAGACAAATTCAAGATTAAGCTCAAGAGCCTTTGAATTTATATTTTGAAAAAGCGAATTCAAAGAAAATTTATATTTGAAAAAGCGAATTCAGAGGAATCATAGAGATTGTAACACTCGCACTTTGAAATAATAAATACCATTGTTGCGATATTTCTCCTTACTATTTTCTCGATGCGAATTTTATTATCTACACTAACTAAAGTGGACATGCAACTAAATTGGATAAATTGACCTGTAACTCTGGAATGTATGTTTTATCTAAATTCTCAACAACATATTTAGTTTACCGTACGTTTGTGTTCTTAATTAATTACTTGATAAACGTGAAGGTTCTTAGTGAAATCAGTAAACTAATAAACACGTACATAAATTATAGAAGAAAAGATACACGAAGAAGAGGACTGTTGATTTTATTAGTCTCTTATTCTTTACATGTATAGAGTGAGTGTACTGAGTCAAGAACTTCCACATTCACAAGATAAAAGTTTTGAAGATGAGGATAACGAGATGTGTGTGCATACTAGGAGAGACAAGGTTAGAAATGAAAATAGGCGAGACAAGGTAGGAGTGATCTCGTCGATAGAGGACAATTAAATGTGGTAAATAAGATAAAGATGATTCTGACATGGGCAGAGGAGATGCACGGATGCCCTAGTGCGGAGGTGTGACAGGTTAGTTATGGATGACTTGAGGAGGGGTAGAAGTAGGTCAACTAAGTATAGAGATAGGTGATTAGACATTAAATGATACAACTTCAGCTTATCGAGGACATAACCTTAGATAGGAGGTTATATAGGACACATACTTGGGTAGGAAGCTAGTTAGATAGTTGAATGTTGTCTCGCTTATTCTTCTTTACTATTAGATGTAGTAATAGTTGTTTTCTTTGTCCTTTGACTTTGGTTATTATTTGTAGTTTGTTTACACTTCGATTATGTGGTATCTTGTTATGACTATCGTTTAAGATGATTTTTGAGGTTGTATGTGGTATTTTGTCATGATTGTCTTCATTTTTCGCTATTTCTTTTTGTATACTTATTTGAATTATTTTTTCTCTTGAGTCAAGGGTCTATCGGAAACAACTTCTCTACCTCTAAGGTAGTGGTAAGGTCTATGTACACTTACCCTCTAAAGACTCTATTTTGTGGGGTAACACTAGGTATGTTGTTGTTGTTTTCATATGGTTAGAAAGTTTCTCAATATTTTAATGAGAATCTATTTCCCGTCATGTATTTTCTAGTGATCTGATTCGTTGAGAAATGAGTGAAAAAAATCATGTTTCATAGCATAAATTCTCACTAATTTTCCGTGAAAAAAACCTTTATCCATAGTAGTAGAAGGACTAATAGAATTCTACGCGAACAAACTTTTGAAACACGAATGCATATCACACTTTAAGCGAATCTCACAATAAAGTGGAAGATAAAACCGAAAATGTGCATACTTGTCTTTGAAACTATTATTTGAGACATGATATACTTAATTAGTGCCAATTGGCAATTGTAACTTGAGCTAAACAAACTATATTAAGGTACTTGTTGCAGTAGTTATTAGAGAATAAAATAACATTGAATTATAGTTTATTAAACTAGAGCGGCATAGCATTGATTAAACAAAACAAAAATGAAAAAAAATAATCATGCTTCCCAACCCCTAGACGAATTCAGACGCTGCATTAAACATGCCCACTGCTAAAAAAAGATCAAAATCGAGGGTAAAAATCGACGGACAGGATCAGCATTTTAAAAGAAAAATCGACGTTAAACTGACAGATGCTACATTGTCAATTTTTCAAAAATATATATGAAAAATTAGCTATGTGGAATCAAACTCAGGTATTTTCTATAACTTTTGGATAATTTTATCAACAATTATACATGCTCTTCGATGAAATATTTTCATCATTTTTATTTGTAATATCGTTCAACTGCAATTTTGCATTTTAAAATGACTCTATCCGTCGATTTTCGTAAAAAAAAATAAAAAGTCTAGGGACTAGGAAAGAAACTATTAATTGACTTTCATGCCAGAGGAGGCATGGACTACGAACAATATAGTATTTATTGAAAGAAGCAGGAAGCATCTTATTATTTAATTTATGTGATCACATATATTTACTTTTATTATATTAATTAGGCATAATACATAAATGTATTTTTTAACTTGATCTCATTTTATATTTATGCTCTCCAACTTTGGGTATGCACAAATAGTCACTTAAGCTTGTATAAAATTGAACGTGTAGACATAATACACATAGAACACCATGTATGACACAAATTGTCACGTAGGATGTCACGTATGACATATATGTCTTTTCGTTCAACTTTATACAAGTTAATTAAGTGTCTACTTGTGCACATCCAAAGTTGGAGAACATATATAAATATGAAATAAAGTTAAATTAAACGACACATTTATGTATTAGGCCTATTAATTAACAAATCACATTATTAAAAATACAAGGTTGAAACTGTTAAACCTCCCAATTAGTTATGTTATTAAATTACATATTGTCTCTCAACATTTACTGTTTTTTATATGTTGCAATTTAGGGATTTTTGCCGTTACAAGTAAAACCTGCAAACTTCCAACTTTGTATATAACCATAGGGCCTCTTACTCTTCTCTACCACCAATTTTTGTATACATAATTAAAGTAAAACTTTTGATATATTTTCTGATTTTTCTCAAGATCAAGAATAATCGAATAGTGATTCAAGACGCATACGCATGATGTTACGTTCCAAGTCAAGGTAATGAGACAACTTGCACGCACCTTAACTATTTTACTAGTCATGTTTTATCTTCCATCAAGGCTTAGACAGATGAAAAGATCAACTTACGCTCTTTTTTTTGTATTGTTTATTGAATATTTGATGTTTTTGGTGGATTTGCAGAGTAGGGTCCAATAATGATTTTGAAAAGAGGAGAAATTCTTCAATCATTTCAAAAACAATTTCTGCATCCAAACTTTGTAGATGTGATGCTTTGGGATCACAAATTGATGCCAATGCCCTTGTTTCTCTCGAAAGGAAGCCCTCTTTTAGCCATTCATCTAAGGTATTATAAAAAGTTGTGAATTTACTTATTATCTAGGTGCTCACTATGCAAATTTTGTGTCAAATGGATACTTAAGAATTGATATAGTCGACTCCAACTAGTTTGGGATTGTGGCGTAATCATTTCTGTATCAATTTTTCCAAAAAATATATTTTATTTGTTTTTTTGTGTGTGTAGAATCGAACCGATAGACGTGTTGTTATGCAAGAACAAATGGAAAAACTTGAGGAGGATTTGAGAGAGACAAGAGAGAAATTATGTTTTGTTGAAGGAGAAAAGAAGAAAGCTATAAATGAACTAAGTGAGATAAAACAAGTAGTCCACAAGGCAAGTGATGGAATAACATCAAGTGAACTCTATGAAGAAGTTAGGACTTTGAAGGAATTGCTTACTAACAAACAAGAAGAGTTAAAGATAAAAGATAAGAATATCAAGTCTTTGAAGTTGGAGCTCGAAAAGGCGATAAAATGTGATCTCAAGATACCAGAAAAAGATGTATTTAGTCCTGTAAAAGCATTCAAGATTCGTGTAATGGATTGGTTATCCGATTTTAAGAGAAGGGTTCAAGAATTAGAAGATGAATTGGAGAACAAGAAGTTATCAGAGTCCAAAATATTTGATGCTTGGTTAGCTAAGACAAGACAGTTTGAAGAATCCATGCTTGAAATAGCTTCTCTTCATGAAAAGATTGAATCTTTCGACACTTCTTACAATGGGGAGATTAAAAATTTGACCGAAAAGGAAGTAGAAAACAGCAAGTCTGGATTTGAATTGGTAAAAGAGAACGAGAAGATTGCATTGTCAAAGGCCAAGGCTTTGAATGATGAGATGAGTTTGTTAAAAAAAGAGATGAAATTGGCAAATGAGGCAGAGGAAAAGAGCAGAAAGGCTTTAGATGATTTGGCGTTGGTGTTGAAGGAAGTTTCTTACGAAGCATCTGAGGCGAAAGAGAAGCTTTGTGCTACTCAACAAGAATTAGGACTAGTGAAAAAGGAGGTTAGAAATCTGAAAGAGATTGTCAAAAGCACAAAGGCTAGATATACAATGTTTTTGGATGAAGCGAAAAGGGAAACAGAATTGTATAGGAACACAGCAGAGAGATTGAAATTAGAGGCGGATGAGTCACTTTCGTCTTGGAATGGGAAAGAAATGAGCTTCATCGCATGTATAAAAGAAGTTCAAGAAGAAAGAGATCTTGCTCTACATGAGGCTACTAAGCTCAAGGAGTCTCTTAAAGAGGCCGAGCAAAGAAGTAAAGCAGCAAAGGAAGAAAACTACATATTGAGAGACATCTTAAAGCAGGCTATCAATGAGGCAAATGCTGTAAAAGCTGCTGCTGACTTAGCTAGACGGGATTATTCTCAACTCAAAGATGGTCAAGCTAAAACAGGATGAATAAAGAATATGAATGCATTGTGAATGATGAACTTGCCTCACGACAGACAATCTCAACGAGTACAAACACTTGCATTTTTTTCAGCATCAACAGAACACAAACATGCAGAATGGGGAGCAAAAGAAAATGAAGTCAAGAAAGGCGAGGATCACATAAGCCAAGAAAACTTTCAGCTTCAATCACTGTGAGGTAACGATAACGATTCTGAGAAGGTGTCAAAGGCTATGTATCGTAAACATTTTTACAATTCCTATAGTAATAGGAGTTTAATTAAGAGAAGAAAAACATTAATTCTGAATTCGGAAGAGTTGCTAACCTCATAACGAGGTATAGTTTTCATAAGAACAGACTATTGCCTAGTCTACATTATATAGATAACATTTGAAATAGTATAGTTATTGCTCATGTACTCCTACGAAATCTTTCTGTAAATTCTGTCTATAAGAAACATAATCCCACCAAATAACTCTGTTACTAAATATAAAGATGAAACCTCAGAGCAAAATGGTCTGTACTTGGCAGCCACAACTGTGTTTAAATGCTTCTTATTTATATCGTTTGCTTCTTGTTACAAGACGTAGTCATATTTTGGACAATAATTGGGACCAAGAATACTTCTTTTAGCTCTTGGTTTGGTGTCATTTGTAGTTCAAAAGGGTAAAAGGTTGTGGCCTTAGCTCTTCCTAATTTGCAACTTCAGGGCACAATTTCCCCGTCTTTGGTCAATTTGTCCTTTCTCAGTGTGCTCAATCTTGAGAACAACATCTTCTACGGTGGCATCCCTTATGGCCTTGGCCACTTTCCTCGCTTGCAAGTGATTGATATTCAAAACAACCAACTCCAAGGAAGAATTCCAATAAGTCTATTTCAACATCAGAGAGTTCAAGTAATTTCGTTGGCTTTCATTAGACTCTGTGGTGAAATGTGGAAAAAGTCATGTTATGTACCGGAACTCTGAGTAACAATAGCCTCACAGGTAAGCAAATGCCACAAAGCTGCTGAACTTCAGTTTGTCTGGGAAAGAGAATCAAGGGCGGGCCAAACTCCGTAGGATATCGGTAATGTAAGCAAAGTTGCATTTTTGTACTTGACTGATAATCAATTATCAGGTTCTATTCCTGCACTACTCTTTAACATCGACTCACTTCTTCCCGTGTCTCTGATATTAAATAGCCTTTCCGGTCCTCTCTTGCTTGATGAAGGAAATATTGTATCAAATCTGAAGTATCTAAGACCCAAATTTCTAGTTGCATTCCTTCCAACTTATGCAAACTTCAAGTCACAAGCACTCTGTATGATTAAAGTCAACGGGTGCTGGGATCTACATCAGAAAAGATGCAGCAAGAGTACAAAATCACGAATACTCATTAGACATTATAGGCTGACCAAACAAGACTAGTCGCTATGTTAAATAAAGAATATTAATAACCCTGCACTCAGAAAAGTCCAACCAGTTCAATCAATAAAACAAATAGAATCAATATGAACATGTAACAATATGAAATGCAATGCAATGACCAACAATCCTATCGGTATACACCCCCTCCACAACCGCTCTACTGTGAGGTAGGGGGGGATTGTTGCCATCCATATACCTGTTGGGAATCATTTTCCTTTGGGCACCACATCATATGCAAGTACCCGGTAACATTTTTCTTTGGGTTTCACCACAATAACCAACCGTCCAGAACCATTTTCCCATCTAACACATAAAAAAGAGCATTTTTTTCAAAAACACAGCTTTTCGAGACAGAGTTAAATCACAACACTACCATATTTGTAATTGTTAGAATATAGGCGTCCACTAGTGATCACATGACAAGGTCCAGACAGAATAATAGTGCGGAAAATAAATAGCTCAGAGTAAATAAGGCACAAGGATTTTATGTGGAAACCTCCTTGCTCAAGGGCGGTGAAAACCACGACCTGCACTCACAAGATTTCAACCCAAACTTCATTTCACTCAAACGGAGCAAAGTTTCAGATTACAAACTCTTGCAACCTAGGAATTAAACTCTTAATTCCTTCCCCCTTACTGTAGCAACTCTACTACAAAGGAAAACAAAGCAATAACTATATTGCCCACTAAACCAACTAGCTCTAGTTGATCTAGACTTCAAGAACCCACCAAGGCTAACTCTACCCACCAACATCAAAACAATGATGTAAAAAGGCTTGACTAAAATATAGATGATTCGACTAACTAACTCTAGTTAATACGACTCAAACTAAAGACTTAGACAAGCAACCGATCTACTATCCTTTATAACTTAGGAGTAGATTTACAATATAAGCACATAAGATACAAAACTCAAATATAACAAGACGCTTCAACATTCCATCAGGTCTCTTGTTTACCAAATCTTGGGTTTGTTTCTTGTGAGAAGAGACTATATCAAATGGACACAAACCCCTTGGGACAAGGTCATTGGCTGAGAGCCTGCTCTAAAAAGCTGTGCACAAACCATGTCAGGCGTGACAACTTTTAGACAGTTGTCTTTTGACTTTTTCATGTACGCAGTCTTTCCAGGACCAGGTCCCTTGCAGTGTGTTCTTTGATGCTTGAGTTCTTGAAAAGACTTGCTAGCTCTCTCTCTTTTTGAATGCGTAATGTTGTTTGTTTATTGTTGTATATATCAATCACAAGGGTTTTGACCACTGAAACAAACAACCTCGTTCGCCCTTTCTATTGGTGAAGTACGCTGCACTTTTCACCAACCAACCTGACAAGACAACTTTATAGTTGTACACTATTTTGAACCTGGACAAGAGCACTCTTCCAGGGACCGGGTCCTTGCATTTGTGAGGATTATCAAAACACCTAGAATACAACAGTAATTTTTGAAATTCCTTCACATAAACAATCTTCAAGCGGCTGAGCCAGAAAAATTCTCTTATATTCAGATTGCATCTCCAAGTGTCACGATCCAATCGGCCGTCATGAGAAGCATCCACATTAAATCTATGATAGGAGAACCAATAATTTGCTAATACACAAGCAATTAATCACTTAAAACAACATTTTTAATAAGCAAAACAAGTCTTTATATCAACCACCATCAAAACATTCGCAGAAACCCCTCTCTCAAGAACCTGAAAGTCGTGTACCTAAATATCTATGAATTCTAGAATATGGGGATGCAACCCCAAAATAAAATCAGTCTAAGTCTGAAAAAAGGACCAGAGGGAAAAGATGAATCCATAGCAGCTTGGAAGAAGCAGCTCACCTTTGGATTCAAAAAACGTTGGACTCATAATTGAGGTCACGAAGCAGCCGTCGAAATATGCCATGTACTTAACAAAGAAAAAACAAATGCAGTATCAGTACACTGTAGAGATCATCAACCAACTCCATATATATGAAGTATGAACATGTAAGCACATAACTTCGTAAAACAGATAACATATGCAATAAATATTATCAACAATATTACAACAAAGCTAACCAGTCCACTCAATCGACTAATGCAAACCTGTGCGATGTTATATACTTACAACAGAAGATTCAGATTCTAAGAGTAGAACTGTGAGGTGTTACAAAGCACGACTTAAGAGATACTGGCCAACCTAATTATGTTTCTAAAATCATTTGTTGACTTATTCAAATTTGAACATGGAGTAATCTAATATGCGGTTTCGCTCGTTCTATTGCGTTTTCGTTTATTTCTAATACTGATCATGATGAAATTTCATAAGCAACATGTTCTAGAGGTCCAAAATTCGAAGCTTACTCTTTTGCCATAAATATTGCTTTGTATTATTTCTTTGAGTAGTTTTCCACAAGTAGGCACTAGGAGGTACAATATATAAAAGGGGGAAAAAGAGAGTAAAATAGGCCCAAACATTGACCTATTACAAATTAATCATGTTGAACTAGACTCACATTTGTTTTACTTTTCTTTTGTCTACAAACGATAGAGACGTCGAGTTGATATAACTCTCTTATTGAAAAGTACATAGTCATAATCGACACAAACTGATTGCAACAATCGATCTCAACTAATTTGTACCACCAATTATTAATGGTAAATCATAGATCTTGCTATATTCAATACTTTCTTGCAATTCAATAATCTCTTCTTCCCCTTTTTCTTTCTTGCAATGGAAATATAAAACCGTATAATTTACTAGCTCAAACACCTTCAATAAACAAGAACCATTAACCAAAATCAACATTGAATTATTCTTGTTAAAACTCCATTTCTTATTACTAATTTGAGTACCCAAATAAATAATTAAAGCCAATAAATTGAACACAATATTTAAAATAAACCCTTTCATCTCATTTCCCTTAATTATTTTTCCAGCTTTTCTAAGAGCCATAACTCCATGATTACCTTCTTCAACAATTGAAACCACTAAGGCCATCACCCAAACGATCGATAAATATAGATAAATAATATACGCGAAAATCTTGAAAATAATAACCATTGAAAAATTATATAAGTTAGATGTAGCTAAAAAAGGATTTGCCATGGATAAACAAAAGTAAAAATATCCAATAACAATAATTGTAGTATAAAACATTGTGAAAACAAGCCTTTTGCATGATCTAAAAATCTTGATTCCTAAATCTTTGAAATTTAAAGTTTTATTATAATATGACATAGAAGAAATTAAAATTATTGTGTTGGTGGAGAAAATTGAGATGAATAAATAGGAAAAAAAGAATGAAAAATCAATGGCTAAAACAAGTTTAAAATTTTGTTTAATCCTAAAAAGTAGATTACCTAGTGAAGAATCATGTATACTAGAAATAGGAATGACGGATTCTTTAATAAACATGTCTCTTAACAAAGAATCAGAAGTGAATTTGAAAAATAAAAAGAATATTGAGGTGAAAAGAAGGTAAAAAATGGTTATTAATCCCAAGATTTTTCCATTTTTTGGAATAAGTTGAATGGATTCTTTTAAAATTCTCACAAAACCAAAAAACTTCCAAAAATCCATTTTATTTTCTTTTTCCATATGTTCTTGAAATTTTTGGATAAGTATGATTGAGGAGATCTAGATAGTGATGAGTTTGGCTTTTTGTACTTTTAATTCAAAAGCCATACATTTTATAAGCATTTGAAGATTTTGTAAATATAAAGTATTTTGAAGTAGTCAATGGAAGTAAAATTATGTTGCTCTTATTTTATTTATGAGGTGATCTTTGTTTGAAGTAGTCCCTTTTAAAAGTACTATAGGTTGATTTAGGTTGATTTATGCAAATATCTCTATATAAAGTTACCATATAAATTTAATCTTTATTTTTTAAAAAGTGCATAAATATAATACTTGATAAATTATTCTTTCGGATAATGTTAGTTTCAGTTTTAATATCTGTTTACATATTTTTTAATCTTATAACAAAATATTAAACTATTGTTTAACATTTGTAATTATTGGGATATATACTATTAACCATATGTTAAGAAATAATACTTTTTATAGAATAAATATTTGCTCAATTTTAATAGATCATATATTCATTTATGGTGTCTGTTTACTTACATAGTAGATGATTTAATGTGTAAAGTTTTAGCTTATACATAGGATTAAATCATCGATTCTTATAAGTATAAAGTTTTTTGTTCACAATCTAGAATGGAAATTGGACATGTCATCGGTACGATTGTAGCACAAGATTATATGTAATTTATATTGATTATGAGAAGGGTATAGTTCCAACTTCTTGTGCTAGTACATTTTGTATGTATTGAACGAGACCGAGTAGAGATAGTTGTTTTAGACTGGCTGACAAAAACATATTCTCTAAACTATTAAATATACTTATATTCTTAATCCTGATATAACTATTATGATCTGCATATATTAATTATCATTTTGATTTATTAAAATGTGAGATTCTGAAATGGTTCAATATGCCTGGTAAATTGGATGATAATAATATATATTGGTGAAATAATAAGCTATTTGATGGAATCCATGTCTCGTTATAGAGATTGATTGATATGCCTTTTCGAGAAACTTATAAGTTTTCATCGTGTCAAACCTTGCAAGTGGATTTATGAATCCGACACATGAAATAAGTTAAGTAGTGCTCTAAAGAAAATTAATCATTAAATTAAATTCGTCAGTAATTTAATTTATTGATTAGTATATGTAATCTTAACATGGAGAATTACGTAAGTGTTTAATGGGGAATTTCGAAATATAAATAAAGGAGTGCAATTACGAATTTCTAGTGGAATGATTTGTAATTTATTATGGTAAGAATAAATTCAAATTAATTATTTGGAATTATTTCCATAATAGGAAGCCTCGGTAATTAATTATGTGGTCCCTACGGTGCCCATATTTAACTAGAACTCAGAATCCTATTTCTAAAGGGAAAAGGGGAGACAAGCGTGTTTTTTCTTATAAAAAGAAAACAGACGTGTATTTTTTCTGGTTGAAGAAAATAGACTGTGTTTTGTTCTCCTGTTTGGATTGGGAAGAAATCTCTATAATTAGGGATTCTTCTAACCCTAGAAAGATTGATTAGTTTTCTATTCGATACTTGTCCACCCAAGTATTGAGAGAGTTCGGATGTGAACTTGGGATCACCGTAGAAGACTGCAAAGCTGTTGTCTATCTCGTGGAGCTTGAAGGTCTGTTCTAACTTGTGGATTTGCTTGAAGGTATCTGCTCACGCTTTAAGAGGTAGTTCTTGAATTAAATTTCAGTAAGTTTATGTGTTCTAGCATAAACGGTATTGATTATTTATTATTCATGTAAGCAGTAAAATTCTGATATGCTTCCGCTGTGCATATAGTTTTCCAACCATAATAACTTATAAAATTTTAAATCATAAATTAATATTTTCTTATAAGATAACCGTTATGCACTGTGATCTATAAAGTTCATAATTCACAAGAACAATAAAAATCGTTATTTACTAAATAGTTTTTTTCAAAAAGGGATAACTGACAAAAAGTTCACCATCTCCAATCCAACTCACCAATCATTTTCAAGTGATTTGATGTAATTTTCATAGGCGTAGAGTCGCACATTAAAGAGAATAATTTCTATAAGTTAATTTATTTTTATTATTTGTTTCATCAAACTTTTAAAATTTATTTATTTTGAAGAGTGCATTTTGTAGGAAATATTTTTTGAAAAACAACTTTTCACAAGCGAAATTTTATAGCGTCTGAAAAAACTGTTTATGTTGTCAGTGATATATATGTTTAGTATACTTAAAGCTGTTGAAAATTAAGTTAATTGTGATTAAGACAAAGCCAACTACGAAAAGGTCAAAAGGATAAAGTCATTAGTCAATTACAGTAATTTCAAGGAAGTAAACATTCAACTATCAATTATTTCTACTATATAGAAAAGCCATTCCATGAACGACCACCACAATAAAAGTTATACAATAAGCTATATTAGTTGCACATTAAAGCAGTGTACTTTTTTATTACGTGTCAATTGGAGGTTGAATGATTACTTCAAGTGGCTTTTATTGCACCACAAACCGACATAATTCTAGAATTAAATATTCTATCATCTCACACATATCTTAATTCTAGATTCTAGACTAGAAATTACCCTCACTTAATTTCATATCTTCAGATATGCTTCTTTAATCTCTTCTATTTCTTTTTCCCTTCGTCTTCTGTATAAATCTAAATATTGTAAAGAGAACTTTTAAATTGTTAAGGAGTTTTTTTTAATAATTTGTGGTAAAAACTAAAGAATAAGTTATTGAGTGGGAATAAAATTGAGACGAAGTAGCAAGCTCGAGATTTGATTCAATGTGTTCGAATTTGAAATAGGTGGTTTTACGAATTAAAAAGAAAATCAGACTTGGAATATAATGTGTTGAACCTCCACTGTTTTAGTCTTGCTCATTTTCCTAATTTTTTAACTCCATTGTCACAAATTTTGATTACAATTATCAAGCCATGACGTTTTTTAAAAAAAATTATTTTTGGTTCAATTTTGTGAATATTGTCTATCTTGAATTTACTTTACAACCACATTATCCTTAGTAAGTGTTTCTACATATGACATTTAAGATTGTTTTTGGGGGGTTATGTATAAATGTCAAAGTTATGTAATTATATGACAATTAGGAAGATTAATACATAGTTGTGAACCAAGCTAGCTCTATAAAAGCCTATGGGTTAGAAGTCGTTATTGGATCCGTTATGAAGCTCCAGATGTTTAGAAGGTATGTAAGGTTCTTATATATATTGAAACGAAAGAAAATGTGTTGGTTGGGAATCATAGGATGAACATCTTGATTTTGGATCTACCCAGGTTAAAGAAATGTTGGACCATTTTAAAAGTTTGCTTGCAAGTGAAACATAAGTCAAGCCCGATCTCTATCTTTGGATTTTTCACCAAAAGAAAAAGGATTTCAGCTAGATTATAAATCTCTTCACACATCCGCTAGCTATACCTAAGTTTCTATAACATACAGCAAAAGTTGTGATGACAATGAACAAGTCTTAGGTCAAAACTGAAGAATGGGTGATGCAAAAATCTTGGTAATTATCAATATATTTTTTTTTGTTGAGTTCATGATGATTTTCAGGTCAACTTCAACCAAGAAAACACTTGCAGCTCTATGCAAAAAAGAGCAACGTGAAGTTTGTGCTGATTTGATTAAGCTAATAGTCAAAGCGAGTGGAGGTTATTAATTCTCTGCATGCAGTATCTATGACATAATGTCTATTCTATTGTCAAAAGAAAGACTGGATAGTGTTAGCTGTTTAATTTGGATGATGTGTTCTGTTTGCCATTAGAGTGGACAATTTGGATTATATGTTCTGTTTTCCATTTAGAAAAGATGCAACTCCTTCTCTATTTTATGCATTAGGCAAATTTCTACACAACAGAAGAGAGTGAGCACACTATTGCATATGGTACATCTGACTAAACTTCATTCTCAAGATACGGTGAGTTGAAAGTGCTTACACAACTTAGTGAGTGTGTGATTTTGCACCTCTTCTGTAGTACCGATAAATTACTCTACATTTGCACGTAATGCGATGGCATCTGCTTGAATGATCTAATAATCATGCAATATTGGGTTGTTATTTATGATCCACATATCCAACACTCTTATCTTCTTAAGAGTTTTTCAATTGCTAAATGTGGTTTCATTACTTGTAGACACTGTTCATGTTAAGCAGATTTCCTATGATGTAATAATGAACATTGTTTAAGAATGACTTCTAATTAATTATTGATTATCCAAGTAGTAGTCTCCCAAATGATGGTAATTGAAAGAAATAGAAGATTAACCTTTTCACCTTGTGCAAATTACTGCCATAGGTATGAACTTGCACGTTATATGTGAGATATTATCTATTACAAAGCTAAAGATCTTCTTTGACCATATTATACTATGCCCTTTCAGTTAGAGTAAGATATGAAAGTTCTCTGTCAAGTGAATAATTGAGAGCATTGTCTTTGGCGAAGCTCTAATACAGGCTCATTTTCTTGTAGATAGAGACACATTCCTTCTAAAAGATGTTGAGGGCTTGTGTAATACAGGCTCATTGTCTTTCACCCTCAGACTGATGGGCAAGCAGAGCGCACTATTCAGACCTTAGAGGATATGTTGAGGGCTTGTGTAAACGATTTCAAAGGGAGTTGGGATGATCACCTACCTCTCATTGAATTTGCCTACAACAACAGTTATCACTCTAGCATCCAGATGGCTCCATATGAAGCTCTTTATGGGAGAAGGTGTAGATCTCCTATTGGATGGTTTGAAGTTGGTGAAGCACAGTTGATAGGACCAGATTTAGTTCACCAAGCTATGGAGAAGGTGAAAGTGATTCAAGAGAGGTTGAAAACGGCACAGAGTCGTCAGAAATCC
>JAJONZ010031587.1:0-20565 GCA_029582445.1 Solanum paucissectum
AGCTAAACAAGTTTCCGGTAACTTCCGAAGCACATTTTTAAGAACTTTTTGGGTCAAATTCAAATATAATCATTTCATTAAGTTCTCGACTCCAAACTCACATATGAGGCTCTAGTTTCACTCTATCATTTTCCGAGTCGTTACACAAATGCATACTTTTCAAATAAAGTATTTTTTTTTATCATATTTCTAGGATTTTATGCATGTATCCATACTTAGTACTTTATGTGCTAACCCCTTTCTTCTACATTTTGATAAGTGTAGGTTCTGACTAGGTGACATACACTCTCTTTCTTGAAGAAGACTTGGATTGCTTATCTCCAAGTTGTGGTGAGTCCTCAAGTTTGAGGACATATTAGTCATTTCTTATTTCCTATTGTACTTCTTATATTGAGACGTTTATTGATGTAAAGGGTTAAGTCCCAAACTTTGTATTCCTATGTTTTAGATGGTAAATGAGACAAAGTCTAGATTCTTATGACTTTATTTTATGAAAAGTGAAGTTGGACTTTGTTTGTAAAAGTTTCAAATTTTCCGCATTATTTCTATGTCTTATGTTATGATGATGCTAGAGGCTTGTATGAGACCCCTTTGGGGTCAAGTACACCGTGTTACGTCTAGGGGGTACTCCTGGGTCGTGACAAACTTGGTATTAGAGCATAAGGTTTTGGGAATAATATTTAGGTTGATTTCTCATGAACCACGTCTAGTAAAGTTTTGTTCATGAGTGTGAAACGCGCCACACTTATGAATGAGAGGCAATAAGATGTTTAGGAACTTTCACTTGTTTCATTACTCTTTGGTCGTGCTTTGGAGTCCTAACTCTATGAAGTCCTTTCTCCTAACCCTTTTCTTGTGATTATAGGCAATAAATACAAGAAGGGCTAATGCAAGAAGGGCATAAGAGGAGAATGTGAATGAGGGAGTCCTCCCCAAGCTCCTCAAGACCCTCAAGTTCCTAATGATGAAGGGGCTATGACTAATGTAGAGATAAGGGTGACTCTCTAAACTTTGACTCAAATCATGACGGTTCAAACTCAAGCCATCACCACTCAAGCCCAAGACATAACGGCCCAAGCCAACCGATAAGTTGGGCCCCGGGTAGTCCCTAATGTCAGTACCATGGCCTCACGATTGAGAGATTTTACTAGGATGAACCCTCCTATTTTCTTGGGTTCCAAAATGAATGAAGACGAGGTCTACAAGATAGTGGAGGCTATGGGGGCCACTTCTATTGAGAAAGCCGAATTAGCCGGGTATTAATTAAAAGATGTGTCCCAAATATGGTATACTCAATGGAAAGATAATAGGCCTTTAAGGGTGGGTCCCATAAGTTGGGAAGTATTCAAGAAAACATTCCTTGATAGGTTCTTTCCAAGGGAAAAGAGGGAAGCAAAGGTGGAGGAATTTATCAACCTTCATCAAGGAGGTATGAGTGTCCAAGAATATTCTTTGAAATTCACTAAGTTGTCCAAATATGCCCTATGGTTTATGGTTTCTAATCCAAAGGATGAGATGAGCCGATTTGTGACCGGTGTGTTCGATGCCATTGAAGAAGAATGCCGTGCGGCAATGCTCCATGACAACATGGATATCTCACGATTAATGGTTTATGCTCAATAAGTTGAGGAGTCAAGGCTTATGAAGAAGAGTAGAGAGGTGAAAAGGGCAAAGACCGATGATGGGAATTCTTCTAAGAGTAAGTTTGAAGGTCAAAGTGGACCAAGGTTCAAGAAAAGGTTCTCTAATCAAATTTCCTTTAATGATCCAAAGACCAACAAAGATAGGGTGTCTAACCCTAAGCCTCAAGGAGGCAATATGGGTGGATCTTCCAAGGAGAGGCCTACATATGTTAAGTGTGGTAATAAGCATGAAGGGAAATATATTGCCGGTATGGGTGTGTGCTATGGATGCGGAAAAAGTGGGCATCAGTTGAAAGATTGTCCAACCCATACAACCAATGGGAGAGAGGGCAATCAAGCTCCTCAAAGTGGTTTTAATGCTGATGCTCCTAAGAAGAATCGCTTCTATGCTCTCCAATCTAGAAGTGATCAAGAGGGGTCCCCGAACGTTTTTACCGGTATGTTGCAAGTATTTTCAATTAATATTTATGCATTATTAGACCTCGGTGCCACTTTATATTTTGTTACCTCTTTTGTGGCTATGAAATTTAAAGTACCGCCCGAAGAGTTAAAAGAACCTTTTTTCGTGTCTACCCCGGTAGGTGATTCGGTTGTAGCTAAAAGAGTTTGTAGGAGTTGTCCTATCTCTTTATCTCATAGAGTCACTTTGGTTGATTTGATAGAATTAGATATGTTGGATTTTAGTGTTATCTTGGGGATGGATTAACTTCATGCTTGTTTTGCTTCCATTGATTGTAGAACTCGAGTAGTAAAGTTTCAATTTCAAAATGAGCCCGTTTTAGAATGGAAGGGGGAAAATTTAATCCCTAGAGTTCGATTCATTTCATGTCTAAAAGCTAGCAAAATGATTTCCAAGGGGTGTGTCTATCATATTGTTAGGGTTATGGACATTGAGTCAGAGAAACCTTATTTAGAGTCGGTCCCCATAATGAGGGAGTTTCTGGAAGTCTTTCTTGATGAATTGCTCGGAATTTTCCCCGAACGGGAAATAGACTTCGGCATTGATCTTTTGCTGAATACTCAACCCATATCAATTCCCCCTTACCAGATGGCTCTGGCCGAATTAAAAGAATTGAAGGTACAACTCAAGGATTTGCTAGATAAGGGTTTTATTCAACCAAGTATAGCTCCATGGGATGCTCCGATATTATTTGTGAAAAAGAAAAATGGGTCACTTAGAATGTGTATTGATTACCGCCAATTGAACAAGGTCACTATAAAGAATAAGTACCCTCTCCCTAGAATTGATGATTTGTTTGACCAACTCCAAGGGGCGAGTTACTTTTAGAAGATTAACCTAAGGTCGGGCTACCACCAACTTAGGGTGAGAAAGGTTGACATTCCTAAGACGGCTTTTCGTACAAGATATGGTCACTACGAATTCCTAGTCATGTCTTTTGGTCTAACAAATGCCCCGACGACGTTCATGGATCTAATGAATAGGGTATTTAGGCAATATCTTGATTCGTTTGTGATTGTTTTTATCGATGAGATTTTGATCTATTCAAGGAGTGAGGGTGATTATATGAACCATTTGAGGATAGTATTGCAAGTCCTTAAAGATCACCAATTATATGCTAAGTTTAGTAAGTGTGAGTTTTGGCTAAGGTCGGTTGCTTTTCTTGGTCATATTGTGTTGGGCAAGGGTATTAAGGTTGATCCTAAGAAGACGGATGCGGTCAAGAGTTGTCCTAGATCTTTATCTCCTACCAATATTCAAAGCTTTTTGGGTTTGGCTGGTTATTATCGGAGATTTGTTGAGGGTTTTTCCTCTATCGCTTCTCCATTGACGACCTTAACTCAAAAGAAGGCTAAATTTGTATGGTCGGAGGCTTGTGAGAAACGCTTCCAAGAATTAAAAGATAGGCTTACCTCTACTCCGGTATTGACCTTATCGGAGGGTACCGATGATTCGTGGTATATTGTGACGCTTCTCGAGTGGGTTTGGGATGTGTCCTTATGCAGCAGGGTAAAATGATTGCTTATGCTTCAAGGTAACTCAAGGTCTATGAGAAGAATTACCCGACTCATGACCTTGAATTAGCGGCGGTTGTATTTGCTTTGAAAATATGGAGACATTACTTATATTGGGTCCATGTAGATGTGTTTACCGACCACATGAGTCTTCAATATGTGTTTAGCTAAAAAGACTTGAATCTTCGACAAAAAAAGTGGTTAGAGCTTTTGAAAGATTATGACATGAGTGTCCTTTACCACCCCATAAAAGCTAATGTGATTGTGGATGCACTAAGTAGATTGTCCATGGGTAGTGTGGCTCATGTAGAAGATGTGAAGAAGGAATTGGTTCGTGATGTGCATAGATTGTCATGGTTAGGTGTCCAACTAGTGGATTCCACCAAGGGTGGATTCATGGTTCATCATAGTTCTGAATCATCCTTTGTAGTTGATGTGAAGTCTAAGCAACACCTTGATCCTATTTTGATGGAATTGAAAGAATCGGTTCTCAACAAGTCTGTTGAGGCTTTGTCCCAAGGGGGATATGGGGTGCTTAGGTACCAAGGTAGGTTGTGTGTTCCGGATGTTGATGGTTTGAGGGAGAAAATACTAGAAGAAGCTCATGGTTGGTGATATTCTATTCATCCGGGAGCCACCAAGATGTACTGTGTGACCTACCGAAAGTCTATTGGTGGAATGGTATAAAGAGGGATATAGCGGGCTTTGTGTCCAAATATCCGAATTGTCAACAAGTTAGGGCCGAACATCTAAAACCGATAGGTTTGCTCCAAGATATAAATATTCCCACTTGGAAGTGGGAGGAGGTGAATATGGATTTTGTTGTGGGTTTGCCTCATACTCGAAGGCAACATGATTCTATTTGAGTTATTATTGATAAGATGACTAAATCTGCCCTGTTCATTCCCGTTAAGGTTACTTTTTTGGTGGAAGACTATGCAAAGTTGTATATCAGGGAGGTAGTGAAGTTGCATGGAGTTCCCTTGTCCATCATTACGGATCGGGGTACCTAATTTACTTCATATTTTTGGAAGGCGTTCCAACAAGGACTTGGTACCAATGTTAAACTTAGTACCGCCTTTCACCCTTAAACGAATGGTCAAGTCGAACGCACCATTCAAACCTTAGAAGACATGTTGAGGGCATATGCGATTGATTTCAAGGGTAATTGGAACGATCATCTTCCCTTGATAAAATTTGCCTACAATAATAGCTACCACTCAAGCATTGCCATGGCTCAGTTTGAAGCACTTTATGTTAGGAGGTGTAGATCACCGGTGGGTTGGTTTGAAGTAGGTGAGTTTTCTCTAATTGGTCCCGAACTAGTTTATGATGCCATTGAAAAAGTTTGACTCATTAGAGAAAGGTTGAAAATGGCCCAAAGTCGGCAAAAGTCTTATGCCGACAATAGAAGGAGGGATATAGAATTTGAAGTTGGTGATTGGGTCAATTTGAAGATCTCACCCATGAAGGGTGTGATGAGGTTTGGCAAGAAGGGGAAACTTAGCCCCCGATTTGTGGGTCCCTATCAAATCTTGAAGCGTATTGTAGGTCCCTATGCATTGGACTTGCCAAGTGAGTTGGCTCCGATTCACCCGGTGTTTCATGTTTCCATGATCAAGAAGTGCATTGGTGATCCGGTATCCATCATTCCTTTAGAGGGTTTAGGTGTTGATGAGAACCTTTCCTATGAAGAAGTTTCGGTTGAGATTTTGGATCGGCAAGTTAGGAAGTTAAGAAACAAAGAGGTAGTTTCTGTTAAGGTCTTATGAAGGAATAACTTAATTGAAGGTTCTACATGAGAGGCCGAGGCCGATATGAAGTCCTGTTATCCTCATCTTTTTCCTTCTACTCGTATCCCTACTTGAGGTATATAGTGTCTTGAGTTTGGTGTTTTGGAAGTCATTTGTGCTATGAGTTTCTTCATGATTTCCTTATATTGTGCATGTTCTTGTGAGAATTCATGTTTAGCATATAATGAGTTTTCATGGTTTATATGTTCCTCATGTTGGTTTGCACTTTAGTATTATGATTGCATATTTGACTTCATGAGGTGAACTAATGAACATGTTTTGCTATACTTGTGACGATATGACATATTGGCTCATTATTGTTGTGTTGAGCTTGTTTGAGTTGAAGAAGGTAGTTCCTCCTAAAATGATATGAAATGGTGAGTTCTGTGCATATTGGGTTGTGGATGTAATTCCTACTTCCTTATGATTGCATTGTTGATGTATTGAGATGGAGTTGATGTTTCCTCCTATGAATGGTGCATTTTGTTATGTTGCATGCATGATAGGCTTCTAGTCTTGAGTCTTTATTTCCATAAGGTGTCAAAATCGTCATTCGAGGACGAATGTTCTCAATGGGAAGATACTGTAACACTCTGGAAAATGGTAGGTTAAACTAGAGCCTAACTGTAAGGTTAAAAATCATAAAAAGGATACCCCAAAGTTTTAGTAAGTTATTTAAGGTTAAAATAAGGTAATTGAAGTCTAGACCAAGGGGAAAGTGCCAAGGCAAATGGGCCAAGCCAAGGCCAAAGGCAAAGGCTGCCTCTAGCTAGGAGCTACTTCCCCAACTTTCATGAGGGGGACCACAACTCGTGGTCCACTCCACGACTCGTGAAGGTGGTCGTGAAGCTCCCTTGGTTTCATGGAAATTGGGACACTTTGGGGGAGCTACTGCCTAAGGGACCACGGGCACCACCATGGGCCATGGTCCCCTTGACGAGGCGTAAATGTGCTCGTGATGGTGCCTTGGTTGAAGGAGCCTTGAGCTCCAAAAGGCTAGCTACTACCTCACACTCCACGAGCAGGACCACGGGGTATGGTCCACTTCACGGCTCGTAAAGGCACTCGTGAGAGTGCCTTAGGCAATGGAGTCTTGTGCCACCTTGAAGGGGCTACTGCCCCAAATCTTCACGATAAGGACCACGAGTCGTGGTCCTCACCACGGCTCGTGAAGGTCCATGTGACACCTGGGCGTGAGTTTTAAATGAAGGTTAAATGAGTCTTTTATTTTTTAAGTCCAAATAAAGTGGGGTCATTTTGGGTATTTTAGGGGTAAAATATATATTGGTTTTAAGTCAAAATTTACAAGATTTGGTGATTTTTCACAAACACCCAAATATTTCACCAAAATCCTCTCCTCTCAATATTTCTCTCTCTAAAAGTTCCTCCATTTAAGAACACCAAGAACTTGAAGGTTAGGGGTCAAAAATCTATCTTCTCAACTCCAATTCGTGGGCTATGCTTCAATTAAGGTATGGGAACCTTGATTCATGCAACACTTTTCTCCGTGAAGCCCTTCAACTCTAATTTTGAAATTTGGGATATTGTTCAAAAACTAGGGTTTCCATTCTAACCATGGTTTCTTCCTAAAAATGATTTTATTATGTTGATTGCATTATATTATGGATGATTTGATGTTTAATGGTGATTTTTATTATAAAATTCCCCATGAACCCATGAACTACCCCATGACCCCAATTTCATGAATTGTGATGGATGTATTGATACAAGATGATTACTATGAATTGTTCCTATGTTAATCGAGTTATTGAATCTTATTTTATTCATGCTTAAAGTAGTATTTTTAAGTGTGATTGTGAGACTTGGTTCATGACCCTTGAAGAGGGTAAATTGTGAAGGTATGTTCATGATTGATGAAAGTTGTATGTGAACTTATAATTCACTTGAAAGGTAAAGATCTTATCACCATTGTGTAAATTGAGGTATTGTTAAAAGGTCAATTCTCCCCTTACCCTTTACACATATTCATGTATGACTTGTCTAGGATGGTGATAAAATTATTGTGTTTTTTGAAAGGTTATTTCTCATGAAAACACTATGAATGTAGTGTGAAAGTTCTACTCACATGTTAATGACGATTCTAAGGTTGAAAGTACATTCTCACCTTTAATGAATCTATGAGCTATTTTGATGAATTGTATTGAATGAAGGGTAAAACACTCCTTCACACATGTAAATACAATTTAAGACTAATTATGTATAATTTGGGAAATAATGCTTAGTACCGAGTGGATATGGAAAATGAAGTAAAGTCCCTTCCGTCAATGCAATAGGTCGGGTTATCTAAAGGTAAGCTCATGAGATGGAAACTCCTCTGCCAATGCAATAGGTTGGGTTTCTAGAAGCAATCTCCCTATTCCATAACTATGTGCCAACATAGGACTTTAGTTAGTGGATCCACCTTATAGCTATACATTTAGTTCCACCTTAGGTAAGTAGGACACCTTCTTTCGGTGTGGGGTTACACGACACCGAATTCCATGTAGCTCACATGGTCTATGTCAGTTATGACTACTCTTCCCTATATGATAAGATGATGAATGAGACATGAACTATTCTATGACTTCTTGGTAAGTCTACTTAGTTGGAGTGGGGGTATGGGACTTCACTTTTACATTGCACAAGTAGACTTAGTAGGATGTTATGAGATGGTTCCTTTATGATATGATGAGATATAAATGTATGCATGTATGTTGAATGGATAGTTGATATGAATGACTTTCCTTATGTTCAAGTAATGTACATGACTAGTTCCTTACTTATGGCTATTGATTGTGATGAGGTCTAAAGATGATATGTATGACTAAGGTGCTTTAATATGTTATGGGTATAAATGTGATCATGGCTTGTGTTTGACATTGAAGATGCATGTTGATTTCTAAACTTCACAAATGCATACTTTTCAAATAAAATATTTTTTTTTTATCATATTTCAAGGATTTTATGCATGTTTCCATACTTAGTACTTTATGTGCTAACCCCTTTCTTCTACATTTTGATAAGTGTAGGTTCCGGCTAGGTGACATATACTCTCTTTCTTAAAGAAGACTTGGATTGCTTATCTCCAAGTTGTGGTGAGTCCTCAAGTTTGAGGATGGATTAGTCATTTCTTATTTCCTATTGTACTTACTATATTGAGACGTTTATTGATGTAAAGGGCTAAGTCCCAAGCTTTGTATTCCTATATTTTAGATGGTAAATGAGACAAAGTCTAGATTCTTATGACTTTCTTTTATGAAAAGTGAAATTGGACTTCGATTGTAAATTTTTTAAATTTTCTGCATTATTTCTATGTCTTATGTTATGATGATGCTAGAGGCTTGTATGAGACCCCTTCGGGGTCAAGTACGCTGTGTTACGTCTAGGGGGTACTCCTGGGTCGTGATACACTGGCAAGACAAGACATTGACAATAACCATCCTTTATTCCTCAGCCCTACTGATTTAAGTGGTATCAACATTATCTCTTTTCAATTGTTAGGTGTTGAGAATTATACATTGTGGAATCGATCAATTAAGCTAGCTTTGCTGGGAAGAAATAAGATATGATTAGTTGATCATTCATCTAGTAATGAGTTATATGGGGAAGAAATGTAAGGACATTGGGAAAGAGTAAATGCCATAGTGTTGTCATGGCGTATGAATTCTGTATCTAAAAGTCTGCCTAGTGGAATAGCATTTGCTAATACTGCATTTGATGTTTGGAATGATCTCAAGAATAGATTGATAGAGTTGATGGTTCTAGAACCTTCAGTCTTTACAAAGATATCGTGTCATTACAACAGGGAACAACCTCTGTGTTTGTTTACTATACCAAGCTCAAAAATCTGTGGGATGAGCTTAAAGCTTTAGTTCCCTCTCCCTGTTGTAACTGTGACATATCCAAAGGTTTTGTAATCCATTTGAATAGATAGAAGCTATATCAATTTTTAATGTGGCTAAACGACTCATATTATTAGGCTAGAAGTCAATACTTTTGATGGATCCACTCCCAGTTATTAATCAAGCTTATGCCATGATAGTAGGAGATGAAAACCAAAAGGTTGTAAGTACAAACATTTCTAGTATGAGGATGAACTCTATTGGACTTGAGTAACTTGCTATGTACTCCAGAATGGGTAGTAGTTCAGGAACAAGTGTTGGTAGTAGTTATGGAATGAATCAAAAGTTCAAGAGAAACACTCTTCTGGTATGTGACTTTTGTAAGTATAAGGGTCATAGCAAAGAGTTTTGTTATAAAGTGGTAGGATATCCCCCATACTTTAAGTCTAAGAGAAAGGTACAAGGTGCTACACCTGAATACAATCACACTGGCACTACTCCAGCAACTCAGGCTAATTTCACTTATGGTATGAACACAAATGTTCATATGCCATTATGGGGAAACAAGGTTGATAAGAACAAAGGTACAACATCTACTGCATCTACTACTTCTACTCATACTAAATAACAATGGCAATAGATTGGTGAGTCAAGCTGAAAAGGATGTCCAACAACTACTTCAAGGGTGCACTTTCATTAAAGATCAATATGATCGTATTCTCTATATATTTGAGTAAAGACCAGAAGGTACTACAGATTAAAAGAATGCACATTCAACAGGTAATATATTTTTTGTCTCTGAAAACAATGATGTATGGATTATAGATACTGGAGTAACTAATCATATGGTGTCTAGCTTGGATATATTGACAGATAAGTCTGTGACAAAACTTGAAACACCTAAGCCTGTATATATTCCAAATAGTGAGGTCACACATGTAATTCATATTGGTTCTTGTGTCTTATCAACTAAAAGTGTTCTTACAGATGTGTTTCACATTTCTGCCTTCAAGTATAATCTGATGTGACTAGCCTCTTCCCTGAGGCAATCCCTGGGATTATGTCTGTCAACAAAATCACAAAGGAACTAGGTTGCTCAGTCACCTTTTTTCCTCATTTTTGTGTATTCTAGAAGCTTTACAGTGGGAAGGTGAAAGAAGTTGGTAAAGAAGAAGGGGGTTTATATCTACTATTGAGACAATTAACTAAAGGAACTGTCAACACAAGAGAGTCTGCATTCTCAGTTGCACAAGTGCATATAGATGTTCAGGAATCAGATATAGAGATATGGAACAATAGATTGGGTCATGTGTCTCCTGCAGTACTAGCTTGGATTTTCTCTATAAAGAAGCAAAACATGTGTAAACTCTCTAAGTGTCTAGTGTGTCCATATGCCAAACAAGCAAGAAGTAGTTTTCCTACTAGCAGTATCAGAAGTAGTTCATCTTTTGATTTGATTTATGTTGTTGTGTGTGGTTCTTATAATACTTCAGCTATTGATGGCTACAAGTACTTTCTCATAATAGTGGATGATTTTTCAAGAATGTCTTGGCTATTTCTTCTTAAACTCAAGTCTAATGTGTGTGTGGCATTGCAAATTTTCCTACAGTATATTGAAACTCAGTCTAATAAGGCTGTAAAGGTGCTCAAAACTGATAATGGCACAAAATTTGTTAACTCAGTGTGTGTTCATATGTTTAAAGAAAAGGGGATTATACATCAAAGGACTTGATCTTACACTCCTCAGCAAAATAGGGTAACTGAGAGGAAACATAGACACTTACTTGAGGTGACCAGAGCCCTAAGGTTTCAAGTAAAATTGCCTTTGAAGTATTGGGGATATTGTGTGTTAGTTGCATCTTACATAATAAATAGGTTACCTAGTAGTGCAATCAGTTTTCAAACACCTTATGAGAGACTATGTGGGAGATTACCAGAGTTAGCTCATCTAAGGACAATAAGCTGTTTATGCTTTGCTAAGAACCTGACTGAACATGACAAGATGATGCCAAGGTCAAAATCAACAGTTCACATGGGGTACTCAGATATACATACGGGGTATCTATTACTGGATCTGACCAGTGGTTCTTTTTTCATTAGCAGAGATGTGCTCTTCAAAGAATACATATTTCCTTTCTCAACAATGGAAGACTCAATTCATCCTCCTACATTTATGGCTCTCTTGACTATTCCAAATGTGTTACTACATCATCTAAACTCTCTAATCTCCAAAACCTCAGCTGATTATGCAGAGGCATCTATTGTGGAGAATATAACTTCAAATGAGCAGGATGTTGTAGATGTAAAAACAGAAGAGGACTTCTTAGAAAAGTCTACTCCTACTGCTGATTCCTTTCCAGATACTACAGTCACAGCTCCTAGAAGATCTATTCTGACTACAACTCCTAGAAGATCTATTCTGACTACACATCCTCCATCTTGGTTGAAAGATTTTGTGTCTTTGATTGCTACCAAGGATGTGAAGTACCTCTTAGAGCAGTACATGAGTATTGATCACTTATCACCTGCTTATCAGTGTTATATTGCTGCCACTTCTACTCTCAAAGAACCTGCCACTTTTTCTGAGGCTGTCAAGGATCATAGGTGGGTAGATGTCATGCAAACTGAGATACATGCTTTGGAAAGCAATAATACTTGAGTGATTTCTGATTTACCACGAGGCAAGAAACCTATTGGTTGTAAGTGGATATACAAGTCTACTTGTGAGGTTGAAAGATTCAAAGCAAGGCTGGTGGCTAAAGGGTATAGTCAGCAAGAATGGATTGATTACTATGAAACTTTTTCTCCTGTTGTTAAGATGGTCACAGTTAGAACCATCGATTCACTGGCCACAACTAGACACTGACATATTCATCAAATGGATGTGTTAAATGCATTCTTACAAGGTGATTTGGAAGATGAGATATACATGCAGCCACCTCAAGGGTTTGTCAGTCAAGGGGAGAATGTGTGTAGACTGACCAAGTCCTTGTATGGGCTTAAACAAGTCCGTAGACAGTGGAACAATAAGCTGACTGAGGCTCTTATCAAGTTGAAGTTCAAACAAAACAAGCATGACTACTCATTGTTCATTAGCAAGTCAGCAGAGGGGACCATTTTAGTACTTGTATATGTGGATAACATGCTAGTAACTGGCATCAGTTTAAAACTAATAGAGGATACCAAGAGGGCTTTGCAACAAGCATTCAAGATGAAAGATTTAGGGGAACTAAAATACTTTTTAGGCATTGAGTTTACCAGATCTTTTAATGGTATCCTAATGCATCAAAGAAAGTATACTCTTGAGTTAATTTCTGAAGTTGGTATGACAACAACTAGACCTGCATGCACTCTTATTGACATAAATGTCAAACTATCTTCCAAACAATATGATGATCATATAAATCAACAACAAACAAAGATTGATGATCCTTTGATAGATCAAACCAAGCATAAAAGATTGATAGGTAAGTTGTTGTACTTAAACATGACAAGACCTACTATATCATTTAGGACACAAACTCTGAGTCAGTTCTTGCAACAACCAAAAAAGTCTCATATGGATACTGCATTAAGAGTGGTTAGGTATCTCAAGCAACAACCTGGACAAGGTTTACTTTTAGCCAGTGACTCAAATAATCTAGTGACTGCATACTGTGATGCTGATTGGGATTCCTGCTCAATTACTAGAAAGTCTGTTACAGGGTATATGGTGAAGGTTGGAAAATCACTAGTATCTTGGAAGGCAAAGAAGCAAACTATTGTATCTAGGAGCTCAACTGAAGATGAGTACAGAAGCATGGCTGCAACTGTTTCAGATTTAGTATGGTTACTTGGCTTAATGAAAGAAGTAGGTGCTAAAGTTCAGTTTCCAACTCAGATATACAATGATAGTAAAGCTGCTATTCAAATAGCAGCCAATCCAGTCTATCATGAAAGAACAAAAAATATTGAGATTGATTGTCACTTCATAAGAGAGAAATTGCAACAAGGGTTGATCAAGGTGGATTATATTCATACTAAGGAACAACATGCTGATGTCTTGACCAAGGGATTGTCCAAGTTAGAACACAATCATCTTCTATCCAAGCTTGGAGTATTGAACATTTTTCCCCTCCCAGCTTGAAGGGGAGTGTTGAAGTATGAAGATGAGGTGTCTCAAATTAGAAGTTAGTTAAAGTTGTTAAAAGTCTGTTAAAGAATAAAAAGGGCATTGTAGTCATTTACAAATTAGTTAGTTATAACTAATCATCAGATAGTTAGTTAGTTAATAGAAGATTCTAGATGAGAGTTGTATTTATATATATAGCTCCATCATACATGTAATTGTTTAACACAATAATGAGAATGAATGTAGACACTTTTATGTTCTTTTTCTTTGCTTCTAACTGAGTACGTTCGGTTTACGAACACAAAGTATCCCATCGAACTAAAATTAATTATTCATATACTCGGATGAGTCTCGTGTTTCATATGTACGATAGTGGCAGTCATTGAGACCTCTCGAACCAACCATCGCCCCAAAAAAGTATGAATTGTATCGTTAAACTTAGTAAAATAAAATATACAATGAAGCGTAAACTAATTAAACAAACTAACCAAAAGGTTGATGATCCAGTTATAAATCCAATATTGAATCATCTATCAAAGAAATAGGCAGGTGGACTCCCATCAATACACATTGTTTAAGAAATAAATAGTTAAAAAAGGATTATTTTATTCACGTAAAGTAAGCTGGAAACATTTTATAAAGTACGTACAAGTGCCTTGTGCCGTAGCGTTGTCGAGTAGAGTAATGTTAATTACTTGACCTTCTCTGACGTCTACAAGCAATAGTGCTAGAAAAATAGCAAAATCGCTGCCATTCGAGAAAACAAATATTGGAACAATTAAAACTGATATATATATATATTGATAAATATATTTTAAATTGCAAATCAAACACTATATTAATTATATACATGAATAACTTACATCATAACTAACCACCAAATTAATAAAATTAATGCAAATACATTTCTTGCGTCAAGCATTTCGTGCGTCACACGTGCATTTCGTGTGGCACACATGCATTTACTCTTCATTGTACATTTTGGGTATGCTAAGTATGAAGGAAAGTGTTTTTCAATTTTCTCATGTTTGATTGATTTAAATGTTTACCAATCGCTCTGTTCAGTTGCCTCGTTGTTTAAAGAAAGTTCAATCGTTCTATTCACTTCATTACTTTTGTTGGATTATATTAGATATCTATGTTATCTAATACTGTAATATAGTATATGACAAACACCTCAGTGCAATTTAGTTTAATTCTTCTGTAACAAACATAATATTTGTGATGACCATATGCACATGTTAAACCTCTACTAGTATTAGTATCCAAATTTCATTTATTGATAATCAGCTTTACAAAGCCAACACAACACTACTTAATTTAACTAGCATTCTTTAGCAAAGGAATATTATTAAGCAAAGATCTGTATAAATATAATAACTTTAGATTGTGTATCTAATTTTGTGAGAAATATTCTATGAGATATTATAGGAATAAGATATTCTCAGAATATCTTTAGGAGTAGGAGATTCAATCTCATGTATATATATTCTTCTTTTCTGGAATGAGAATGGGGGTCAGATTCTTAAAACACTAATCACTATTTTTATAGATATGGATCGATATATTGATGATTTCCAGTCCGATCAAAGAACCAATCACCCACAGCTTCTGCAATTGTCTACATAATAAATAGTAAAATTTTACAAACAATAAACAAATAAAACAAATTATAGATAAAACAAAAAATTACCTTATTACGTATTTTGGGACCGGAAGTATCGAATCAATACTTGTCCCATATAATATCTTGATGAATATGACGCGAACTGATAAAATAACCCTTTATATGAGTCCACCAAATGTCTTCATGAACTCCACTCCAAAATCTATAATAGAAAGAACAAATAGACAAATTGAAACACTATCTGTATTAATATGATTTGAAAGTTATGATTCATTGATCACCAAAAACAAAATATGCTAACCTTTAATAATTGTACGCTGACTAACGGTGCAATTACTTATTTGATTCTTACAATGATCCCAGACATGCTAGGTTTGAAGGAACCAAACTATTGTTAATCTGATGAAATGGTTCTGGCTAGTGATATTATGCTGATGAAAAATGGTTCTTGTAAGAGATTGATTATTGTGACTTGATGCATTTGATGCTTATGCGTGACTTGCTTGATACTTGGGATTGATGTACTTGTTACGTGTGACTGAACTACCTGTCATTGAGATGATTTTTTTATTGTTGAATTGTGAAGATTGAACATTGAATAGTGGGCCTTGTGAGCCGCATATTGTAGAATTGCTAGGTTGGGCGGATTTCTATGCAAGATGTAGTTTGACAAGTTTCGGTTGGAGTGTAAGGGGTATTCGATTTTTAACTCGATGCCTTGTTTATTAGGTTGCTCCCTGGGTACTGTTAGTTTCTACTCACCCGTTGCTTCTACACTTGTGTAGGTTCCGAGCCGGGACCCGCGTGATCTTCTTCTTCTTCTTCTCCTGACACTCGTGGCTCGTTGGTTTTTTTGAGAGGTAGCTGTTTGTCATCCTGGCGGACCCTTTTTTCATTTTATTTAAACTTTGTTCTACTTGAAAAACAAAGAATGAGACTTGTATTTATGTTTGAATTCTGTATTTTCATTAGTGGCTTGTACACGTGACAAACAAATTTTGGGGTATTATTAGAATGAATAAATTTTTCGCCTTTGTCTTGTTCTTGCTTTACTATTTTTCCGCATTTCTTTCGTTTTCGTTGGATTGAGGTTGACTTATTTTGGTGGGAAAAGACAAGTTCATCACGTTCAGTTTTGGGTCATAACAAGACAAACACAAAATAATTTACATCTACTAGAAGATAGTAGGTACTAGAAATAGTCGAATTTTAATGCAGATACCAAATAACAAATGGATTAAAAAAAAGAGTAGTACTAGAAATGGGCTAACTAACCAAAAAAATAATAATCACACACCTGAAGAATTGGCCGATATGCACATATGGATCATCAACACACTTTAGAGCAAGAGTCTTTTATTTGTACATGTAGCATAATATTTTAAGTTAAATGACTTTTTAATTGTTGTTCATATAGCATAAATTTTGATTGTCATGATTAAATGTCACAATCTAAATCGTTGTAAGAGGCACCAATACTAATTTTTTGAGGTTTGTTAAGAACTTAAAGATTAGAGTATAAAGTGCTCTTTTGGGGTATGTTAAGAACTTAAAGATTAGAGTTTAATCGTTTACTTTTTTTTTATATTATTTATCAATAAGATGTTACTAGACGATATCATCAAAAAGTTTGGGAATAAAAAGAATAGATAGTGGGTGAGCTAGGAAACTTTGTGTCTGTCAAAGAAGAAAGGTGGAGTAAGATATAGGTCCCTTATTGATGTTTCTAATGTTTTATTTTGCAAATTAAGGTGAAATGGGAAAGGTAAATCATCTTTTATGATTTATAAGTATTACAAGAAATTACATTTAGTAATTACAAAACGGAGTAGTGCATCTCATAATAGTGCATTCTCCTTTGGGAAAATCGTATAAAATAGCAAATTATTAATTCAAAATAAATTCTATAATCACAGTTTCATTTAATTCTAATTCGTAGCAAACACTTTGTCATTCTCCTCTCTCCCCATAAATCTCACTCGCCACTCTCTCTCGCCTCTCACTTTATACAAACACAAATGTATAAATTGTGTTTGTGTTTGTATAAAGCGAGAGAAAACTGTATACACAAATACAAATACAAACACAAATATCTTCGTCCTATACACTTATAATTATACAATACAAATTTCCCCTACCCAGTTCTCTTTTCTCTTTTGCTCTTTCTCTCTTTCTCGCTTTATACAAACACAGATTATACAAAATACAATGAATAATTTGTGTTTGTATAAAGCGGGAGAGAGATTTGTATACATATTTATATTTAAATACATATAATACACATATACATATACGACTGAAAATCACACAAAAAAACATGTACTTATACAACTTACAACCAAGTCAGTTTCTTATTTGTACACAAATTCCAAATATATACTTATACAATTGATTCTTATGTATAAGTATACCGAAATATACAGATTAATAGTCATATCAAACATAAATTTTTCTATGGATTAAACAAACTATAGTTATAGCATACATATATGATTTTTATGTTTGCTAAACCTAAAATTTACTCCTCTCTTTTTAAACTATATATGAAACTGGTGTCAGCACGAACCGAATATATATATGTTACTTTTTATCTTCAATTTATGTGATACATATGGAATTTAAAGTTAACCAATTTTTTAATATGTTTTAGTATTTTAAATTGTTAAGTATTATCACCTATAGTACGTTTTACGTAATTTTTACATGATATATGTTACTCATTTTGTCCCAATTTAAGTGACACAGATGAATTTGAGAGTCAGCCAATATATATATATATATATATATATATTATGATTTATAATATTTTTATGTAATTTTCACATAATATATATTACTCCATTTGTCTTGATGTATGCTATACAAATGAAATTTTAAAGTGAGTCAAAAAAATTTATAAGTTCTTTTTGATATTTAACTATAAATATTGTGAGTTATAGTATGTTTTATATATTTTACATAATATATATTTCTCCATTTACCCTAATTTATGTGATATAGATAAAAATTTGAGAGTAATTAACGGAATTTTTTATATGCTTTAAATATTTTAAGCTATAAATTATTATGATTTATAAAATTACTAAATTACCCTTGGCATACAAGCAGACATGTTAACGAAGTGTTGTGTGCTTATAGACTCTTCTAATAAGTAGTAATAATCAAAGAGAATAGATTGAGAAGCTTAGGACAATATACTATGGGTACTTTTGTAATTACAATTTATTACTTAACAATTTCCCCCCTTTTATATAGTAATTTACTTTACTTACTTTTTACTTCATTTTACATTAAAAATTTAAAATTATTTTAACTAATATCATTTCAAATTTATAATAATAATAACATTCGTAAATATTCATTTTTCACTTAATAAAAAGATTTATTTCTACTTCTACTATATAGAAAAGCCATCCTAGACGACCAAGGGCAAATTCGTCATTTTATTCAAAGACAAATTTCTATGATTAGCTTTTTCTCGGCTTTTCTAGAAGACTCCGTTGTTTCATTTCTTTGTTCCAACAATGGAGAATTTCCAGAATACTTCTCCCAACTGTCCAGAATTTTCTCTCATCCAAACTTAAATTCAAGGCCTACTCATTAACTTTATCTTCATATCTTAATGGTGCATTCTTAGGCTAGCCCTTGCCTCAATATTTTTCCTAATCTTCTTTCTTAACTTAAATTCATAGATACTCTGGTTATTGTTCTACCAACTCTCTCTTCTATGTTTTCTTTGATTTTTCATCCGGTATTGCCGTACTGAAAAATTAGATTAGTTTTCTCTCTCAATATTTTCCTAATCTTCTTTTGGTAGTGTTAATAATTTTCAATTTTATGGGTTAAAACATGTCTGCTACTGTTATTGTTCTGCTTTGATGTTCTGCCACATTAATTTTCTTCCTTTCGACTTTCATTATTGCTTGTCCTCGAACCAGAGAAATTGAAGAATGCAATTAAAATTAATAGCTTCTTCATGCCTTCTATCAATCAACATATACTTACAAGTACTTTCTTTTGTTAAATTGTTTCTTTTGAATGTCTCTATGGTAGGGTTTTTTATTTGTCATGTATTTCTTGGAAGAGTTTATCCATAATTTTATTTTTCATTGATATTAACTTATCAAATATTTTTTCCTAGGTTCTTGTGTGTTAGAAGACAACCAAGGAGGGTCTTGAGTTGGCCTTGGAATCAAACAACTCAAATATGCATGTAAGATATTGGCTTTCAAAACTTCATCTCAAGTACCATGTGCCTGATGCATACAAAGCTATGTAAGTTTTTATTTATTTGGTCAATCAATATTTGGCATCTACAAATGTAGACATTTATCACTGTTCATATGCTATTATAATAAGTTTCAAGCTTTTTCTTTTTATATCGTTGAACTTATGTATGTTTGAGGTTTTTAAAAGTTTCATAACTGAATAAACCATTTTATAGCTATTAGCTCAAATTAGGAAAAATTGTACATAATGGAAAACTATTAATTCAAATTAAATGGTATAACCACACTTTGATTTAATTGTGCCCTATAGCAAATTGTTTGCCAGCCACCTCTCTCCCTCAAACTCTCGCTCGCCACTCTCCCTCTCTCGCTCGCTCTCTCTGTCGCTGGCCTCTCTCGCTTTATACAACAGAAATGTATAAATTGTGTTTCTGTTTGTATAAAGCGAGAGAAAATTATATATACACATGCAAATACATATATATTCGTCTTATACACTTATAATTATACAAGGGAAAATACATAAAAAACCCCCTGAACTTGGCACGAAAACTTACTTTAGTACTTAAACTACACGGGTGTTTATATACCCCCTTAACATCTTTTATGTGAATTATTTTCAACCCTCCGAACACCAGCCTTGTGTGCGTGTTGTTACAGCTTAGAACGGCGCGTTAGTCATCTTTTAACATTTTTTTAAAATTAAATTTGCCCCTCCAACGGTAATATCCGACCCATTACCCATTTGAAGAACAATCTTCACTTTTGAAGAACCCTAAATACCTCTTCTCCCTCACCAACCCAATCATCCAAAAAATGGTGACCTAATTCATTATTTTTTCTTGATTTTTCTCAAATCTTAGCTCTTCAAACCTAAATGTTGAATCTTTAAAGGAATTGTTCTTCAAAATGTAAGATTCAAACCTAATGACTTGTTATTCTTCAGATTAGGTCTTTAGATTTGAGAGAGATTTAGGGATATTTGTTTAAAAATGATTTAGGGATATTTATTTAAAAATGGGTCGGATTGTATTTTGGGAACGGGTGGGTTATATAAAACGGGTAAGATATTTTTAAAACCCTTAGCGACGTGGACCAATGAAAACATGCGTGTGTAACAATGCCCAGCCTTCAACTGGGCTGGTGTTCGAAGGGTTGAAAATAATTCACATAAAAGATGTTAAGGGGGTATATAGAGCCGTCAATATGGGCTAGGCCCGTTGGGCCGGCCTGGCCTAACCCGGGATGTAATAGGGTTGGGCTAAGATTTTTGGAGCCCATTTAAGAAAAGGGCTTTTTAGCCCGGCCTGAATAAGCCTGCTGATTTGTGGGGCTTGAGAAATATA
>JAJONZ010031588.1:0-29056 GCA_029582445.1 Solanum paucissectum
CACTTTGAACGAGGTGACAACCCAACGTGTCTCTTTGAAAGGCGGACGACCCAACTTGAATATAACATGTCACTTTGAACGAGGTGACAACCCAACGTGTCTCTTTGAAAGGCGGACGACCCAACTTGAATATAGAATGTCACTTTGAACGATGTGACAACACAACGTGTCTCTTTGAGAGGCGGACGATCCAATTTGAACATAACATGTCACTTTAAACGAGATGACAACCCAACATATCTCTTTGAAAGGCGAAAGACCCAACTTGAACATAACATGTCACTTTGAACGAGGTGACAACCCAACGTATCTCTTTGAAAGACGAATGACCCAATTGGAATATAATATGTCACTTTGAACGAGGTGACAACCCAACGTGTCTCTTTGAAAAGCGGACTACCCAACTTGAATATAACATGTCACTTTGAACGAGGTGACAACCCAACGTGTCTCTTTGAAAGGTGAGGACCCAACTGGAATATAACATGTCACTTTGAACGAGGTGACAAACGAACGTGTCTCTTTAGAAGGCGCAGGACCCAACTGGTATATAACATGTTACTTTGAACGAGGTGACAACCCAACGTGTCTTTTTGAAAGGCGGACTACCCAACTTGAATATAACATGTCACATTGAACGAGGTGACAATCCAACGTGTCTCATTGAAAGGCAGACCACCCAACTTGAATATAACATGTCACTTTGAATGAGGTGACAACTCAACGTGTCTCTTTGATAGGCGGACGACCTAACTTGAATATAACATGTCACTTTGAAGGATGTGACAATCTAACGTGTCTCTTTGAAAGGTGGAGGACCCAACTTGAATATAACATGTCACTTTGAACGAGGTGACAACCCAACGTGTCTCTTTGAAAGGCGTACAACCCAACTTGAATATAACATGCCATTTGAAGGGAGATGACAACCCAATCTTGAACTTAATATGAATGGTTTATCACAGAATCTGCAATAACAATGTTAGTAACAAATATAACATAAATGCAACATAAATTATGCCAACATGGCCTCATATGAACAAGGTATTAATCAATGCAACAATTCAAACCTAATAACATCATAAATAAAAAAATGTCAATTTTAAATGGAATAACAAAATAAAATGTGTTATATTGAATGGCATGATAAACCATTTTTAAAAAGCATCATTTTATTTGAGATAACAAATTAAGTTTTTTAAAATATCATTTTGAGAGGTATGATGACCTAAAAATAAAATTTTAACTATGAAACAGTCCACAAAGTTACTTTGGACAAGTATCAACAATGAAACGGTCCATAAAGTTGGTTTGGACAAATACCAATAATGAAACGGTCCAGAAGTTAGTATGGAAAAATATCAACAATGAAATGGTCCACAAAGTTTATATGGACAAATATCAACAATGAAACGGTCCACAAAATTGGTATGGACAAATATCAACAATGAAACGGTCCACAAAGTTGGTATGGACAAGTATGATGACATAAATATAAAATGATGTCAGTTTGAAGGGTATGACGACCCAAAATACAATATTAAGAATGAAACGATCCACAAAGATTTTGGACAAGTATCAACAATGAAACGGTCCACAAAGTTGGTTTGGACAAATATCAATAATGAAACTGTCCACAAAGTTGGTATGGACAAATATTGAAAAGTGGGTTTCAACCCGTTTTTATTTTATGAACAATGAAACATATTTTAACTTGGTTAGCGCCAACAATAGTATTGTACAAAAATTTCTCACAATTTTTTCTCTTTCAAATGAGATTGACTTCGAGGTAATTCCTATGGATTCAAGTGGTACCTCAAATGTACTCAAGTAACGATGAGATTTGTCCATCTTGCTATAAACAAAGGCTTTGAACTAGACCTTAAATCATGTTTCAAGTGCCCACACTACAAAGAAAGTCCCAATTTGCACATATTTAATGTATTTTGATTTGGGAGCATTTGAAAAAATACTCACACTCAAAAAAATGTTCAATGCATGCAATCGTGATACCATAGGCTTGGCCTTCATGTAAATCTCCACTAACGTGAGAACATATGAAATGAAATCATGTAGGGCTTGTTAATGACTTGCAATGTAGGCTTAAGGACAAGTAGGATAGTCATTTGGGATAAAAGTGACTAAATCTTTTCTTGAGCATTGCACTAAATTGGTGCTTTCAACATCTGTTACGCTTTTAGCATTTGATTCTATTTGTTGTCCCTTTCTTTTGCGCGTTTGACTCCTTTTGAAGCTTTGCTTTTCTGAGCTTTTTCCCTTTCAAATTTTCTCCTTTTTGTTTAGAGCATTCTTCTTCTTTTGTTGAAATTTTCCTTGCTTAAACTTGTGGGGATTTTTCTATTCTACTTACTTTTGAAGTCATTTTTGTATTTCTGACTTTCAGGGACTTTGATAACTTTTGTCTTTGACAAATTTTGAACTTTGAATCTTCTTTGTAACTTGCACGATTTCAGTGAACTCAAGAAAGTTAGGCCAAAAGAGGTATAGTGCGTATAAGCACTGGAAAGGGTATAGGCTAAATAATGTGATTATCAAAAGAAAAGGCTTAAGGCTCAAAGTGGGACATACTGAGGATTAATGTCATTCGGTAGGCTTTGAAAGGCTCAAACGGGTCAAAGAAGGCCTACAATCATTTTTCAAATCAAACATTACTCAGGATTTCGCCTCAACAACATTCATGTCGAGTTCTAGATCAACAACACAACACAATTGAATTTAATTCAAAACTCACCACACAATGCCCATGAAACAATGAATCTGGTTTTGTTCTAATCTTGAATGTATGCAAGAAAATATTTTCAAGTGTAACAAAAGTATGAATGAGAGGTACCAAAAGAATCCATGGCTTAACAAAAAGTCAATCCTTGCCATTTCAATAATTATTTTTCATATGCACACTCGAACTATGTTGACACCAACCAAGTAAAAAATAACATAAAATTTTAAAAAGAATAAAAAAAATAAAGAATCTTTTGAATCAAGAATACCGAACACAATTAGCGTTGCCTACGTATATCATTGATGAGAATCATGTTTGTGTAGTTTGTTCAGATATGGCATAAAACCTATATTTTGAACAACAAATGAATTTTTGAAAGGAAAAATAATGGGAATGAAAAACCAATGAGCCACATTGAAAGACGGGCAACCCAAATTTAACAAAAAATATTTTTTATTATTTAAAGAAAACTTAACAAGAATGAAGAAATCAGTGAGTCACATTGAAGGGCGGACCACCCAAATTTAACAAAAAATCCTTTTTATTAATTAAAGAAAAAGTAACGAAAATAAAAAATTAATGAGTCACATTGAAGGGCGGACAACCTAACTTAAAAAATGTCTTTTTTATTAATTAAAGAAAAAGTAACAAAAATGAAAAATGAATGAGTCACATTGAAGGGCGGACCACCCAAAATTTAAATGTCAAACAAACAATCATTTTTAATGGAATGTAAGATAAATAAAATCAAAGATATGTATATACAATAAATGTAACATCATGTACAGAAAGTAAATACAAAAGGTACAAACAAACTCGGAGTGATGCCTCCTAAATCTGGCGTTTGAGCACAACCTTGGTGATTTTTTTGAGGGAATTCCTTAAAAAATGTATGGGGTTACGTCTTGATCACTTTTTGTTCTAGATTGCTTTGAGAAATTCCCTTGAATTTCTATTATATTGTATGATGTATGCTAAATGGCTTGTGTAGGGCCTCTCAGGGTTCTATACCCCATGTTACACCTAGGGTCTACCTTGAGTCGTAACAAACTTGGTATTCAGAGCACAAGGTTTAGAAAGGTCCTAGGAAGCCACATCGAATAAAGTCTTGTTCATGAGTCTTAAGCGCGCCACATTTATGAATGAAAAGGCTATAAGATGTTTAGGAAACTCCACTTCTTTCATTACTCTAAAATCTGCAATAGAGTTTAACTCTATAATGTCTCTCTCCTAATCCTTATCCGATGCTCAACATGAGATCGACACTCGAAGGGCATACACTAGAAGGAATGCAGGATAGAATGTGGAACGCGAAGCTCCTCCTCAAGCTCCTTAAGTTCATGTTGACCCTTTTGCCAAACAAGTGACTAATGCAGAGTTTAGGATTGCTTTTCAACTGTTGACTCAAGCCATGACGACTCAAGCTAATAGGGAGGTTGCGGTCCCCATGAACCCAAATGTTGGTACGACGACAACAAGAGTGAGAGACTTCACTAGAATGAATAGTCTGGAGTTTTATGGTTCTAAGGTTGAAAAAAATCCTCAAGAGTTCATTGATGAAGTGTATAAGGTATTGATAATAATGGGAGTGACACCGGTTGAAAAGGAGAAATTGGCCACTTACCAACTTAAGGTTGTTGCTCAAGTTTGGTTCAACCAATGGAAGGAAGGGAGGGCAGTGCATGCGGGTCCTCTCCTTAGGGAAATACTTAAAGTTTCCTTACTTGATATATTCTTTCCACTTGAAATATGTTTTGATGTTCACACAATTGTCTAGGTATGCTCATACTATGGTTGCCGATCCTAGGGTAAGAATGAGTAACTTTGTTTCGGGTATGTCTGAAATGGTGGTTAAGGAATGTCGTACAATTAGTCTTAACAATGATATGAAAATGTATTTTCTCATGGTTCATTCTGAACAAATTGAATAGGATAAACTTATGGAAAGATCTAGGGAACTGAAGAATGCAAGGATCGGTAATGGTAGCTTCTCACACACAAGGTCCGATAAACATTATTTTTCTAAGTTTCGACAAAAGTTTTCTTGTCAAAGTTCCTCCAATACTCATCCTAAGTTCAACCAATATAGGATGTCTAACCCTAAGCCTTGAGTAGGAGACAATAGTGGATCTTCATTGCCTACTTGTGCTAAGTGTGGAAAGAAGCATGATAGTAGATGTCTAGTTGTTCTAATGAGTGCTTTGGTTTTGTTAAGATGGATCACCTGATAAGGGTTTGTCCCTTAGTTGCTAAGAATGAAGGAGTTAATTGTTGACGGGCTCAACCTAATCTTTTTCCAGTTGTAACGGGAGTAAGAAGTAAAACACATTTTATGTACTTCAGACTCGTCATGAGTAATAGGGTTTTCCTGATGTGGTTATCGATATGTTGAAAGTCTTCCAACTTGATGTTTATGTTTTACTTTACCTTGCTAATACGTTGTATTTTGTGACGCCATATGTGGATTTGAGGTTTGATATTCTTCCGGATGTGTTGTTATCCTTTTCCTATCTCTACTCCTGTTGGTGATTCTATTGTGGCTAAGAGGGCCTATAGAAAGTGTCCCGTCTCCCTGTACCATATAGTCACTCATGCTGAGCTTGTAGTGCTTGATATGGAAGATTTTGATGTTATTCTTGGTATGGATTGACTGGATTCATGTTATTCTTCCATCGATTATAGAACCCGTGTAGTCAAGTTTAAGTTTCCAAATAAACCCATCCTAGAGTGGAAAGGGGGAAATTTCTATGCCTAAGATTTAGTTTGTTTCTTGTGCTAAAATAAGAAATATGATTTCTACGGGTTACATATATCATCTTGTTCAGGTTAGGAATACAGGTTTCGAATCCTCTACTCTTGAGTCGGTCGCCATTGTTAATGAGTACCCGAAAGGGTTCCCCGATGATTTACTCAGTGTTCCTCCTAAAAGGGAAATAGATTTTGGTATTGACCTTACTCCAGATATGCAACCTATATCTATTCATCCTTACTGAATGGCTCCAACAAAACTTGAGGAATTGAAGGAGCAATTGAAAGATATGTTGGATAAGGGTTTCATCCGATAGAGTATCTCTTTAGGCGCTGCTTGATGAGTCCGAGATTTGGACTTATTTAGGGATTTACTTACATAGATTTAGTGTCCTCAAATGCTCATTTGGTGCCAATAACTCATGTAAAACCTTGATTTCAAGATATATGGATTGAGAAACAAAGCAAGGATGCTAATTTGCAAAAAGGAACAAAGCGAGCTGAAAGAATGAAGAAAAGCAAGCCTGGTGATCGCCAAGTCTACTTGGCGAGTCGCCGAATGGCTACTTGACCGCCTAAAGTTCTAGTGTGCCAAGCCCTGAAGGAAAGAACCAAGTTGGCGAGAGAAATGAGCAGTCGGCGGATCGCTGAGGGATTCCGCGATGCATTGTTGGATCGCTCAGAATTACATACCTTGAGGATGCTGAATAAAGGGCGATAGAAATGACCAAAAGGCAGCTCGCCGAGTCGATTGGCGAGCCCGACTTACTACGCCGAGTGGTTCTTTGCAGCTTTTTTTTGGCGACTATAAATACATTTTTGAACATTTAGTTTAGTATCAATTGAATAGTATCTGAGTTCATATTATTATTTTTTAGAGTTTTGAACTGGGAGACAAGTTTTTTCCTAAGCTTTGGAGAATTGAAGTTTTTAACTTTCGAGAAATTGGAAGTGGATCTTTGATATTTTTCATTGGAACATTGTAAGGATGAAATCAATCTTACCCAATTGATGGAAACTCAATTTGGTAATGATTTTTATATTTTTATAATGTCTAGCTAAAACCCCAATTCTTGGGGTGTGATTATATGATTATGGGCTGATTTAGTTTATGGGTATTGCTAATTGTTTGTTTAAATGCTATTTAGAAGTGAGTTCAATAATTAATTGTGGTTTAATTTAAGAATTGTAGTTGCAAATGCAGTTATACCCTTGTGTTTTTGGCTTGCTCAAGAGAGAGGTTTTAAAACTAAGAATATTGTATGATGGTTAGTGGGTATTGGGTGGACATGGGTTCAGCTCGAGAGAGTGAATCCTAAACCCAATTCCACACATTCAGCTCGAGAGAGGTGAATGGCATAAGGTGTGGGCTATCCTTATTTTGCATGTTTGTTGATGTTCGAGAGAAATCAACTTGATTCGGGGTAAATTGTTCGAGATAAAGTTTATCTCCTCTATAGCCTAGCTTACTCACTAATATTTAGCTATTTTCTAATAGTTGCAATTACCCATTTGCCTATATTAGCCTATAATCGAATCACATCCCAAGAACCCATCTCATTATTGTTATTTCGTATTGTTAACCACTGTTTGTAGTTGGTAATTCCAAACCAAACCCCCACATTTGACATTCCTGTCACCCCCTGATTTGAATTATGTTTTTATTTAATAAATTCTATTCCTATGACTGATTTGAACACGTTCATACTTTTCATTTGACTCTCAAATACGTATCGCTCCCTGTGGGATTCGACCCTAACTCATATAGTTGGGTTTTATACTGACTAGTGATCGTTGACACTTAGAATTGGATGAAGTGTCCTTGAAATGTTAATCAAAATGGCACCACTGCCGGGGAGTGGTATTGTTTGAGATTTTTTGGTGAAGTTCAATTTTGTTCTTTTTAGTTGTAGTTGAATCTACTTTTTTTTTGTTTTGTGTTTCTGTTTGAAACATAAGATATGAGTGTCAACGGAAGAAATGGTAGCCAAGTGGGCCACCAAGATGACATCGACAATCTCAATGATGTCAATGAGCCGAATGCTAATGACCCTAATCTTGTGGGTGGAGTTGGTGCCATTTGCTTGCCTCCGGCTGAAGGGAACACTGTTTTCCACATTACAAGCACCATGTTGCAGCTCTTGCAATTGAAAGGGTAGTTTGGTGGGTTGGCTCATGAGGATCCCTATGAGCATATAAGGAACTTTGTTGATGTTTGCGGGCCGTTCTCCTTCAAGAACATATCCCAAGAGTCGGTCCGATTGAGGTTGTTCCCATTTTCCTTTATGGGAGAAGCATGTAAGTGGTTGGCTGAATTGCCAAAAGACTCCATCACTTCGTAGGAAGAGCTTGTCAAAACATTTCAAGTGCGATTTTTCCCTCCTTCGAAGATGATGACACTTAGGGACAACATCCAGAGCTTCAAGCGTTTGGAGGGTGAGTCAATCCATGAGACTTGGCTTAAGAGTTAAGAAGTTGGTGCTACAATGCCCAACTCATGGTTTTCTCGACAATGTTTTGCTGTAATACTTTTATCGAAGCCTTGATTCAGTGAACAAGGGAGTAGCCGATCAACTTTCTCTGGGAGGTTTGATGCAACAACCTTACGTTATAGCAGCCCAGCACTTGGACGGTATGACCAAAATTAATTGGGCATGGTACACCCGCGAATATCAGGTCTCCCCTTTCACTTTTAAATTAACAAAGGAGCAGCTTGAGAAAGATCAAGAGAGGGACCAAACATGGCAAAGATCATGACCCAACTTGACATTTTGTCCAAAAATGTCATGGGAGTTGGTGCTAGGAGTGTCAATGCTGTGGGTGTTGGATGTGTAAACCTCGAAGAGGCCAAGTTTGAAGCGCTCTACAAAGAGGAAGTGAACATCCTAGCCAACCAATGAGGTGGTTATCGTGCAAACTACCCGAGGCAGGGTGGTAACCAAGGTTGGAACAGGGATGAAGGTTGGAGAGATCGTGATAGAGAGTGGAGGGATCGTAACCCCACTTGGAAGGAAAGAGATGGGGATATGCTCTCTCATATTCTCAACAAGGTTGAAGAGGGGTTGCCTAGTGACACTATGGCAAACCGCAAGAATAAAGTTTGGGTGGGGACTTGCGTCGTGCCACGACGTTAACTAAGGCGCTTCTTGGGAGGCAACCCAAGTTTTTATTTTATTTCTTTTTGTTTTTGAAATAATCATGTGTCAATTTTGCAGGTTGAAGTGTAGAATGTGTTTGGAAAGTGCAGGTTGGCTAGCAAAATGCCCAGTCGGGTGACTCACCAAAGAGGTCAGTGAGCCCGACTAGGACCGCCGTTGGACTCAAGAAATCAGAAGATGGAGTCTGTAAAACTCGGCAGGCCATGGACAAATCGGCGAGTCACCGAACAGGTTAGTGATCCCGACTTTGTCCGCCGTTTGGACCTCCACATTAACTGGAGGTCCTGTAAAACTCGGTGATGTAAGTGACCACTCGGCGTGTCACCCAGTGGTTCGGCAAAATAAAATAACATCGACGAAGGGCGAGAACTGGACGGTTTTTAAAAGGCCAAAGGTTTAAAATTTCAAACTCTTTCACATTCCCTCAGTTTTTAACTTCACAAAATCACACCCGAAATCTATATTTCCTATATTCTCATATTTTATTGCCTTTTGGTCGTTGATCATGTATTTGGAGTTGATACTTTGCCGCCTAGCATTTCAATTCATACATTCGACATTAAAGGTTGGTTTTCCGAACCCCAAAACTCGTATTTAGCGGTTAAACTCATTTGCAATCATTTTGTTCTTAATGATGTGTGTTGGGCCTCTCTGAATCCATAATTGTGTGCTTGCCTGCCTATTTTAATTTCGATATCGAGCCGTAGTTGCCATAGTTGTTAATTTCCTGAGTTGCATGCTTAAAATTGATCATAAATTGTTTGTTGTGCTTGATTGTTGATTGGGTCTAGTTGGGTGAAGTCCGAGTAACCCAAATTGTGCCAAATGACATGCTTTGCTCAATGATGGAGCATTTGACGTCAGTCTTAAGTGCTTAAGTCGTCAAATGGATAATTTTGGCCAAACCGAGGGAAGTCTGAGTACCCCAGTTGCGTTGGTCTTATGGGTCTGAGTCTAATTGATTAAGTGTATGGTTCATTTTTGTTTTCGGGGGCTGCATGGTTGATTTTGGAAGTTGGGGTAAAAAATAGTCACGTTGGGCAGTTTGGCGAGCTGGGTCGAGCTCGCTGAACCACTCGGCGGTTCACTGAACCCCCCTAGATTGCCTTTAATTTCATGCTTATATTGAGTTGGGTTCTGTAACTTTCGGCGAGAAGCCTGAGTTTGCCGAGTGTTCTTGGTAACTCGCCAAATGTCTTCTTTGATCGCCCCTTCTGCGTCATAACCCCTAAAATACACTATAACTTTCGGGGGGCTTAACTGCGCTCGCCGAATGATGTCGGTGATTCACCGAAAGGCCCCTCCCATCACCGACATGCCAATTTTTCTAGAAATTTTTGAGCCAGTACTTTTGGCGAGCCCGATCTGGCTCACCAAAGTGATTCGATGACTAGCCGATCGGTTCGGTGAGTCTGTCTGCAATATGATTTCTGTGATTTTTCTTGAAATGTTTCTAACTTTCTATGACTTTTTTACAGATATGTCTAAAACCAATATGCACATGCCGCTCGTAAAAGAGCACATGACATAGTGATTAATGAGGGGGAAACTAATCCTCTTAAAAAGGGAAAGACGACACCTCCCAAGGAAGGCAAGGGCAAGGGAAAGAAGCCCATATCTGAGGTTCCGGAGGACAACTCCAGCAGTGAGGGGGAGTCCTTTGACTCCCAAGCTGTATTCTCTGAGCCGGATGACGACCAACCTCTACAGTCCCCGAGGGCAGAAACTGTGCTAGGTCTCGCCCAAATTGGTCGAGAGTTTCAGAGGCCACCCCTTCGGAAACTGATACAGTACCAGCTCCGGCACCGACTGTGGTTCCAGAGCCACTAGTATAGGGTCCTCCTCCCCGGCTACTCAATAGACTTAAAACAGAGGGATTGAGGACGATTCTGGAAGAAACTTTGCTGTATACGGAAGGTTTAGTAGGCATATATTCTACTGTGAGGGACATTTTATAGTTTCACAGGTTCGAACAGTTCACCAGGCTTAGAGGCCCATATATTCCTAGATGGGTCCAGAAGTTCTACACATCATACGGTGAATTGGTTCCCAAGGGCAAGAAGAAGGCCAACACTTTTAGGCCGGTAGAGTCCGTCTTGGTACGAGGGATAATAGTGAGATGCAGCCACGATCATATCAATGTTGTATTGGAGAGAGGGTCAGTCTTTGACTACCCAAATTTAGCTACCACTACGACTCCCTTGGATGATCTCAAGGGATGGCTTGCCCCCTCATATCTGAAACCACCCCGAGGTGGATTGAGGAAGGAGCTCCGATTGAGAAGAAGAAGCTGAATGTAGCTGCGCGATACTGGTTTGGATTCATCAGCAACTTCATCATGCCATCCTAGAATGAATCCATCCTCCAACATCCTAAGGTGGCCTGCCTTGGGTCGATCATATCCCAGAGGAGCATCGCTTAGGACTCATCATAGAGCAGGAGATGACCATGAGGGCCAAGTAGAGACAGACGTTCCTTCCATTCCCGATATTGTTTACAGAGCTGTGCCGACGTGCTGGAGTTCCTCATGATGAGACAAGGGATATTGAGGTCACTCCCACATCCTCCACAGACATCTGGCGTATTGAGGCCGAGTACACTCGGGAGAAGGAAGACAGTTGAGAGCAGCTCTAGTGGACACATACCGGAGGTTGATGTTGAGACGATACATGTAGAGGCACCTTTGCCTACTCCGGCCTCCGAGCCTTCAGGTACACATGCTTCCACTTCCTCCTAGGCTCCTGGTGCTTCTTCCACTTCCCAGCCCACCAGGATTACTCATGCCATGATCCTGGAGATGGGGCACTTAGCCCATTCTGTGGATGTGAGGGCTACCCGATTGGAGGCTGTGGTACCGCAGATGATTGAGAGTGCTATCCTTGATGCACTTACACCCCTCCGAGCATCTATTGACACTCTCACAACGAGAGCTGAGACTTATGAGAGTAGACAGGAGGTGACTTCAGAGGTGACGACTTTAAAAGCTGAGGTTGCTGATTTGTGAAAGGATGTGGACTACTTAAAGTCCACAAACTTCACTTGACTTCTGGAGGCAACTGATGATGTGGATTCCCCGACTACTTCTGAGATTCCTTCGGCCACCACAAGTGACATACATATGGATGATATAGTAGCTGATGAGTCGGAGGCACAAACCAACAAGGAGCAGATAGAGGTTTTAGAAGGGACCATTTATGGAGACCTGCCTGACCTAGAAGACACGATTGTACAATCGGTGATTTAGACATCGCTAACAGAGACATCCATGGCAGGCCCTAGTGGAGCCAGTGATGCTGATGTGATACCGAACACTGATGCCCCGACAGATGGATCAACTATGTAGACATGACCCCTCTTTACCTCCCTCTCTGTCACTTTTATTGATATTTAGTGTTTTGTTACATTTGAGGACAAATTGCCTTTATTTTGGTGGGGTGAGGTATTTCCATACCTACCTCTTGTGATTATTATTTTTGCTTATATATTGGGTTTTTGTGCTGCAAATTGTGTTTTGGTACTATGTTGTGAATGTTTGAGCTTATGGCACCTTGTTTTAAATACAAATGATTTTTGACCCTTCTGAAAAATCTTGCCACCTTTGTTGTGTTTGATTGTGATTGTTCTTGTGCATATTTGAGTGTCGGTTATGATCAATACCGATGACTTGAATAGTGCTCTTAATAAAAAAAATGAATGTGCGGCCACAATAAGGACAAATGAAGTTGCATAGACAATATGTGAACTTTTTGCATCTCATTTTGACTAGCCGGTTATCGAATGGAGTCTCTTGTGATGAACATTGCACACTAGCGAAAATGTGGAGTCTTGTTTGATATTGGTGCCAATGCCTTGTGTGATGGGCTTACCGTGAACCTTGTGTTATGACACCTAGAATTTGCCCCGTTGGTGCGGTTGACTAAGTGATGCAAACTCTTGAAATGATCTTAGGCAACAATTTTGAAGAGTGAAATAATTTGATAATATACCTCTTTTGTGGCCAACTTGTGAGTGTGAACTTTGCTTGAAACCCTTTTTGAGCCTTACCCTTTTCTTGGAAGAAACTTGATGAAATTGTAACCTCTCTTTGTCCATTCACCCATAATCCTCATGCAGTGTGGTTTGTTTGAATATCCAACTTAGGCCAAAAGCCTAAGTTGGGGGTGTGGCGAAAAGAGAAGGTAAATCAAGAAGTGCAAAGAAGTTCCCCTTTGTCCATAGTTTTGAAAAAGATGGAACCCCTCCATACAAAAAAAAGAGATAAGAAAAAGAAAATAAAAAATGAAAAAGAAAATGAACGAAAAAGTTGTGAAATAAAGTAGTGAAAGTTACAAAAGAAATAGAGTATCCGATATTCCATGAGTAGTGAATAATGGGGTGAATTTTGAGCATGGGTGAGAATGCCGAAGAAAAGGAAAGAAAGTGATGTTCATACCACATTTCAAGAGGATAGATGCCAATGAACCTAAATGACCATACCTTTACACTCAGCCCCATTACAAGACTTTAAAAGACCTTTTTGATCTTGAGTAAGTTGAAGCGAGTGTTAATTGGAAAATAAGGGCAAACCTATGGGTGAAGTCATGCATGTGTTCATCTTTGTGAGTGTGAGAGTTGTATTTGATTCTGGAAATAGTTGTTGAACAATTGTGTGTGAATATGGAATCATTCTTGTGTGAGGGCATTTGAGTACCTTTGTTGAGCTTGAACTTGCATTTGAAGCAAGTATTGTGAACTTGAGAATCTTTGATGGTGGTGAGTCACAACTTGAATCTTTGAGTGCACAATTGATCCATGCATGAGTAAGTTGAATCTTGTTGTGTGCATTCATGATTGAGTCTTTTGTAGCACTGTTTGAGACATCCCTTTTGAATTGCTGAACTTGAGTTTTACTTGAGGACAAGCAAAAGTTTAAGTTGGGGGTGTTGCTGAGTCCAAGATTTGGACTCATTTAGGGCTTTATTTACATAGATTTAGTGTCCTCAAATGCTCGTTTGGTGCCAATAGCTGATGTTAAACCCTTGATTTCCAGGTATATGGATTGAGGAACAAAGCAAGGATGCTAATTTGCAAAAAGGAACAAAGCGAGCTGAAAGAATGAAGAAAAGCAAGCCTGGTGATCGCCAAGTCTACTTGGCGAGTCACCGAATGGCTACTTGACCGCCTAAAGTTCCAGTGTGTCAAGACCTGAAGGAAAGAACCAAGTTTGCAGGAGAAGGAGCAGGCAGCAGATCGCTGAGGGATTCCATGAAGCATTGTTGGATCGCCCAAAGTTATAGACCTTAAGGATGCTGAAGGCCAAGGCAAAAAGGGCGATGGAAATGACCAAAGGGCGGCTCGCCGAGATCGACTTACTGCGCCAAGTGGCTTTTCGCAACATATTTTTGAACATTTAGTTTAGCATCAATTGAATAGTATCTGAGTTCATATTTTTTTTTTTAGAGTTTTGAACTGGGAGACAAGTTTTCTCTAGTTTTTTCCTAAGCTTTGAAGAATTGAAGTTTTTCACTTTCTAGAAATTGGAAGTGGGTCTTTCATATTCTTCAAATTGGAACATTGTAAGGACGAAATCAATCTTACCCAGTTGATGGAAACTCAATTTGGTAACGATTTTTATTTTTTTATAATGTCTAGCTAAAACCCTAATTCTTGGGGTGTGATTACGTGATTATGGGATGATTTAGTTTATGGGTATTTCTAATTGTTAGTTTAAATGCTATTTAAAAGTGAGTTCAATCATTAATTGTGGTTTAATTTTAGAATTGTAGTTGCAAATGCAGTTCTACCCTTGTGTTTTTGGCTTGCTCGAGAGAGTGGTTTTAAAACTAAGCTTATTGATTGATGGTCAGTGGGTATTGGGTTGAATGGGTTCAGCTCGAGAGAGTGAACCCTAAACCTAATTCCACACATTCAACTCGAGATATTGAATGGACTAAGGTGTGGGTTGTCCTTATTTTGCATGCTTGTTGATGTTTGAGAGAAATCAACTTGATTCGGGGTAAATTGTTCGAGAGAAAGTTTATCTCCTCTATAGCCTAACTTACTCACTAATATTTAGATATTTTCTAATAGTTGCAATTACCCATTTGTCTATATTAGCATTTAATCGAATCACATCCCAAGAACCCATCTCATTATTGTTATTTCGTATTGTTTACCGCTATTTGCAGTTGATAATTTAAAACCAAACCCCCCCCATTTGACATTCGTGTTATCCCCTGATTTGAATTATGTTTTTATTGGATAAATTCTATTCCTATGACTGATTTGAACACGTTCATACTTTCCATTTGACTCTCAAACACGTGCCGCTCCCCGTGGGATTCGACCCCACCTCATTTAGTTGGGTTTTATACAGACTAGTGATCGTTGACACTTAGAATTGGATGAAGTCTCCTTGAAGCGTTAATCACTGCTCCCTCGTTGTTTGTCATAAGGAAAGATCGTTCACATTGTATGAGTATTGACTACCAGCAATTGAACAAGGTTACCGTTAAGAATAAATATCCTTTCCCAAGGATAGACAATTTGTTTGACAAACTTCAAGGAGTAAGTTACTTTTCTAAGATTTACATCCGGTCGGGTTACCATCAATTAAGGATGAAGGAGCATACCATTCCGAAGATGGCTTTTCGAACTTGGTATGGTCATTATTTTCTTTTGGTGATGTCGTTCGGTTTGACCAATTCCGCGATTGCATTTATAGATTTGATGAATAGGGTGTTAAGACAATACCTTGATATGTTTGTGATTATGTTTATCAATGACATCTTGATTTATTCAAGGAGTAAAAACAAGCATACTAATCATCTGAGCATTGTGTTTCTAGTCCTCAAGGACCAACAACTGTTTGCAAAGTTTAGTAAATGCAAGTTTTGGCCAAGGTCCGTGACTTTTCTTGGTCGTATTGTTTCTTGTAATGGTATTGATGTAGATCCTATGAAGTCGAATGTTGTTAAGAGTTGGCCTAGACCTCTATCCCCTTCGAATATTAGAAGTTTCTTGGGTAGAAGGTTTGTTCAAGGATTTTCTTCGATTGCTTCTCCATTGACGACATTACCCCAAAAGAAGGTTAAGTTTGTATGGTCGGAAGCATGCGAGAAGAGTTTCCAAGATTGGTGAGTCCTTATGTTCAAAGGACCAAGACTTTATTTCATATTGTCTTTACTTTTATATTTTCTATGTGATGTACGCGTTACGTCCCGATCAATCTTTGTACTAGATGGCTTTGAGACATTGTTTATATTTCCGCTTCATTTTATAAAACTCTTATGTTGGAAAATTGTCTTTTAAAATTCTCTTGAATTTCTGTTATGGTATACTTTTTTTGCTAATTGGCTTGTGTAGGGCATCTTAGGGTTCTATACGCCATGTTACACCTAAGTCTACTTTGGGTCATGACAATCAGAGGCTATGGTCTTTAGAGTTCATGATTGGTGAGCGTATGTGTCACGCCCCAAACTCGAGGGGAGCAACTGGCTCCTAATGCCAAAACTCCGGTCCGAGCCGACCCTGCTGAATCATTTGCTACTAGCGCATGGCAGCCACACGCAATCAAGAAAACAAACAAGTATATCTCGGCTTAAAACTAAGCCCTCGGTTGGCAAGGCCCCTGCCAATATATATATAAAAGAAACAGCTACTCCCAAGAGTTCATATAAAGAAATAGCCAACTAGCACAAAAGTCCTGACTGGGCCATCGAGGCCTCCATGATATCTATGCAAAAATTGGAAGTCGGTATATATCAAGACAATACATCAAACAACTCATAAGCTTCAACAAACCAACAAAATTAGGCCAGCATGGCCATAACCTAGTTGTACATCCCACACACTAGTCTGCAAGCCTCAAAGAGTAGTAAAGATTGGCGGGACAGGGCCCCAGCCTACCCATAAAAATATACACAACAATAGCTAACAAACCTCCAAACTCTGGCAGCTCCGGAGAAAAGGGGCTAGCCAACCGGATAGAGGTCAATTCTGCTACTGACGAGGTCTACTTGGTCGTCTGTCAGGACCTGCATGCATGAATGCAGCGCCCCCAGGCAATGGGGCGTCAGTCCAAAATAATGTACAGAGTATGAAAGGCTATAGACTAAATGAGTAAGTATTATAATATACCAAAAGCAATCAAGTAAAGAAATCAAATTTAGATAAGCATGCCAAGCCACTACTGAATCTAATAAAATACAATAATGATCAAACATCAACCTAACCAAGCCCCCTTAAGCCCGGTAGGTACAAACAACATACCACCTACTTAGGCCCCCTATAAGCCCAGAAGGTGCCAAATCAATCTACATAACCTTATCGGTAGCCCCTTGTCTTTGTAAGAAGTCACATAGCCCTTTTTGGCAACGACATTACCCCGTAGGTAGCGCATAGACCTCTTATGTAACATCATAGCTCTGTGGGCTGCACGTAGCCCTCTTTTGCTTCACATAGCCCTGTAGGCAATACACAACCCTCTTTGGCATCAAAATAGCCCCGTAGGCAACACATAACACTCTTTGGCATCAATATAGCCCCGTGGGCAATACATAGCCCTCTTTGGCAATAAAATAGTCCTATTAGACAAGATCATAGCCCCCATTGGTAGTTAATAACTCCACAACTAACCACAATAGCCCCAAGGGCGACAACAAACAATTGAATAGGCTAAAGGCGAGCAATTTAGCTATAAACAATATGTATGAATAATCTCCAAGTCGTTTCGAACTTAGGGTATTTCTTAACAGATCGTGAGTCCCTAAAATGAGGGTTTATAACCACCCAATCAGCCAACCACTAACAATAACATCTAGAAGATCACCAACCTTAATTACCTCTAAGGAAACATGTCGAAAGAAGGGAATAACCTTAACATACCTTTCCAATGAACGCTCGAAAGACCGTAATTCCTTCACGAAAGTTGTTCCTTATGTCCTAGGCTTTGCAAACACTATATATAAACAGCTGGTACACACCTATAAATAATTCATAATTAATCTTAAATCGACAGATTTTCCATATTGCCCCAACTTGTCGAAACATCCGTAGAAATTCATAAAAACAATCATAAATGATTCCCGAGATGATTACCTTAGTTAACCAAGTTTAAACCTTGAATAAATACCAATAACTACAAATTTATATCTTCAAAAACCAGCTCCAAACGTAGCTAATAGAAGGGAAAAATGATTGCCACGTGTAGGGACTACGTTTCTAGGCACGGGGGCAATGTTTAATGGTAGAAATCGTCAAAAACTAACCTTAATCATGCTAGAACTCCATAGGAACCCTCTCTTAAGCTTTTTCTCTGGTTTGGAACTGAAATGAAATGTTTTCATGGCTTAAAACGTTAAATAAGCCGACATACCATATTTTTGGCCCGACCCGGATTCTGCCCCGACAGTCCCTAGTAAAACTCTCATAACCTTTTACTCTAATGTCGGTTTGATACGAGGTTTTGTGCATTGCAAACTAAACTCGTAGGCCTTCGATTTAATGGGTAATAGGACTTCTAACTCTTTATATATTGGGAGAAAACATCCAATACATTTGACCCAAATTTCAGAGAAATCTTTAAAAAGGAACTTACTATAACTTTTGCCAACTTTTATTTTGCCACTTACTTAACTTCAAAACTTGAGATACAATCCTTGAACACTTAAAATATGACATACCACATCATTTTTAATTTATTACCCACCCTTATTATCTTTCCACGAAGATACGAGTTAGTTTAGACGTTTTAAAAAAGTTGGGGTGTTAAAGTATGTTTCTGCTGGTTCCTCCCATGAAGGTCGTGATGATATTTGGGAGGAGGGGAAAGCTTAGCCCCATGTTTATCAGTCCTTTTGAGATTTTGAGCCAAGTAGGAGAGTTGTCTTATGAGATATACTTACCTCTAGCTCTTTCTACTGTTCATCATGTGTTTCATGTCTCTATGTTCGAATTATATGTTCCTAATGAGTCTCATGTGATTCAGTGGGAGCCAGTTCAATTTGATAAGACCTTAAGTTTTAAGGAGGAGCATGTAGCAATGCTAGACAAGCTGGTTACGTAGTGGCGGTCTAAGGAGATTGATTAACGTTTCAAGGACACTTCATCCAATTCTAAGTGTCAACGATCGCTAGTTATTATATAACCCAACTAAATAAGTTGGGGTCGAATCCCACAGGGAGTGGTACGTGTTTACTATTCAATAGGAAAGTGTTAATATATTCAAATCAGCCATAGGAATAGACATTATCGATTAAAGACATAGCTCAAATCAAGGGGTGACACGAATGTCAAATAAGGGGGTTTTGGTTTAAAATTATCAACTACAACAGCAACAAATAACACAAAAATGACAATAATGAGATGGGTTCTTGGGATGTGAGTCGATTACAGGAAAATATAGACAAGTGGGTAATTGCAACTATAAGAAAATAGCTAGATATTAGTGAGTAAGCTAGACTATAGAGGAGGTAAACTTTCTCTCAAACAATTTACTCCGAATCAAGTCGATTTCTTGAACATCGACAAGCATGCAAAATAAGAACAACCTGCACTTTAGTCCATTCACTCTCTCGAGCTGAATGTGTGGAAAAGGGTTTAGGATTCACTCTCTTGAGCTGAACCCATGACAACCCAATATCCATAAACCATCAATCAATAATCTTGATTTTAAAATCTCTCTCTCGAGCAAGCCAAAAACATAAAGGTCGAACTGCATTAGCAACTACAATTCTTACATTAAACCACAACTAATGATTCAACTCAATTCTAAACAACATTTAAACTAACAATTAGAAATAACCAAAAACTAAATCAGCCCATAATCATATAATCACACCCCAAGAATTGGGGTTTTAGCTAGACATCATAAAAAGATAAAAATCGTTACCAAAATTGAGTTTCCATCACCTGGGTAAGATTAATTTTGTCCTTACAATGGTCCAAGTTGAAGAATATCAAAGACCCACTTCTAATTTCTCAAAAGTGAAAAACTTCAATTCTTCAAAGCAAAGGGAAAAACTAAAGAAAACTTGTCTCAATACTCAGAAGAATTACAATTCCAAACTGAAAATTATCTCAAATAAAAATATGATACTAAACTAAATGTTCAAAAGTGTATTTATATTGGCAAAAAATGTGCTGCGAAGATCCATTTGACGCAGTAAGTCGGGCTCGCCGATCCACTCGGCGATGTATCATTTAGCCAATTTCATCGCGTTTCTTTCTTGGCCTTCAACATCCTCAAGGTTTGTAACTTTGGGTGATCCAACACTGCATCGCGGAACCACTCGGCTATCCGCTGACTGCTCCTTTCTCTCGCCGACATGATTTTCTCCTTCAGCGCTTGGCACACTGGAGCTTTAGGCGGTCAAGAAGCCCTTCGGCGACTCGCCATGTAGACTTGGCGATCACCAGGCTTCCTTTTCTTCACTCTTTCAGCTTGCTTCGTTCCTTTTTGCAAATTAGTGTCCTAGCATTGTTCCTCAATCCATATACCTGGAAATCAAGGGTTTTACATAAGTTATTGGCACAAAACAAGCATTTGAGGACACTCAATAATTATAAATAAATCCCCAAATGAGTCCAAATCTCGGACTCATCAACACCCCAACTTAAACTTTTGCTTGTGCTAAAGTAAAACTCAAGTTCAGCAGTTCAAAAAGGATGTCTCAAAAAGTGCTACATAAGACTCAATCATGAATGCACACAAAAAAGACTCTACTTATGCTGGGATCAATTGTGCACGAAATGGTTCAGGTTGTGACTCACCATTACCAAAGATTCTCAAGTTCACAATACTTGCTTCAAATGCAAGTTCAAGCTCACCAAAGTTATTCAAATGCCCTCACGCAAAGAATGATTCCATATTCACACACTATTCTTCAACAATTTATAGTTTCGGAATCATATGCAACTCTCACACTCACAAATATGAACACATGCATGACTTACCCTATAGGTTTGCCCTTATTTTACAATTAACATTCGTTTAAGCTCACTTAAGATCAATAAGGTCTTTTCAAGGCTTGTAACGGGGCTGAGTGTAAATGTATGGTCATTTAGGCTCAGTGGCTGCTACCCTCATGAAATGTGGTACAAACAACACTTTCTTTCCTTTTCTTCATCATTCTCATTTATGCTCAAAAGTCACCCCATTATTCACTTTCCATGGAATACCGGACACCCCATTTCTTTTGCAACTTTCACAACTTTATTCCACGACTTTTTCATTCTTTTTCTTTTTCATTTTTCTCTAAGGAGGGGTTCTATCTTTCTCACGACCATGGGTAAAGGAGAATTTCTTCACACTTCTTGATTTATCTTCTCTTTTCACCACACCCCCAACTTAGGCTTTTTGCCTAAGTTGGCTATTCCAACAAACCATATCTCATGAGGATTAAGGGTGAAGGGATAAAGAAAGGTCACAATTGCATCAAGTTTCTTCCAAGAAAAGGATAAGGATCAAAGGGTGTTCAAGCAAAGTTCACACACTCACAAGGTTATCCACAAAAGAGGTATAATGTAAAATTATTTCACTCTTCAAAATTGTTGCCTAAGATTATTTAAAGAACTTGGATCACTTAGTCAACCGAACCAACGGGGCAAATTCTAGGTGTCATCACACATGGTTAATGGTAAGCTCATCACACAAGGCATTGACACCAATATCAAACTAGACTCAACACTTTCACTAGTGTGTAATGTTCATTACAAGAGAATCAATTCGGTAATCAGCTAGTCACAACGAGATGCAAAAAATTCACATATTATCTATGCAACTTCATTTGGCCTCATCGTAGCCGCACATTCATTTTTTTTATTGAGAGCACTATTCAAGTCATCGGTATTGATCATGACTGATAATCAAATTTGCACAAGAATATCCACATTCAAACACAATCAAGAGGTGGCAAATTATTTCAGAAAGGTCCAAAATCCATTTGCAATTAAAACAAAGAGCCACAAGCTCAAACATCCATAAAACAGTGCCATAACACAAGTTAAACACAAAAACTCAATATATACAAAAATAACAATCACACGAGGTAGGTATGGAAATACCTCACCCCACCACAAACAATAAACAATTTGTCCTCAAATCTAATAAAATATCCAAAAAGTCAATAATAAAGTCAGAGAGAGGTAAAGAAAAGTTCTGTCTACACAGTCTCTCCATCTGTCGGGGCATCTGTGCCCAGTGCAACACTCTGATCTTGGGCATCAGTGCCTGGGGTATTAGTAACACTCGATCCGTCCATGGTGTTATCTGCCAAAGAAATTTGCACGACAGAATCGATCATTGCCTCATCAACCTCTGTCAGGCCCTCATAAGAAGTCTCCTCATCAACACCAAGTTAATCTTCATCGGTCTCTGCCTCAAACTCAGCAACAACTACCTTCTCAGCTCGAATATCATCTTTGGTGGTAGCCTGAGGCATATTTGTAACAACTGGCATATTGGGGATCTCCACAGTCCCGAAAATTATCGACATGTCGTTGGACTTCAGCTGGTCCACATCTTCCTTAGCTCATCAATAGCGGCTTTTAAAGCTGTTATCTCCTCAGTGGCCCCTTGGCCTTGCTCGCACACCGCTATCCGTGCCGCAAGGGCATCAATAGATGTATTCAGGAGTGTCACAACATCAGCAAGGGCCTCTAGATCATGCCAAGAATAGTGGCCTCAAGTATGGAGGTGCGTCTATCAACATAATGGGCTAACAACCCCATCCGTAGTAATGCAGCCTGGGTGAGTGGAGGTCGGGCAGCAAGGTCCGGCAGCAGCAGCAGACCTAGAAGGCAAGGGAGCTGCAGAGGAACTATGCGTCATGGAAGGGGCGGTGCTAGATATACCTGAAGGCCCAGGGGCTTGAGTAGGCAAAGGTCCCTTTGCAGGTAATGTATAAGTGTCAACAACCAGAGATGTTTCCATCGGGGCTTCCTTCTTCTTCTTCTCGGCCTCATCCTTCAAGTATGCCGCCTCAATCCTCCGAATATCGGTAAAAGATGTGGGAATCACTTCCACATCCTTCTTCTTATCTCGAAGCGCCTGAGTTCGTCTGCACAACTTGGTGATCAACACCGGAAAGGGGAGAAAAGTCTGGCGCTGCTTGGCCCTCATGACCATATCCTATGCAATGATCATCCCCAAGTTCAGGCTTGTTCCAGCAATGATGCAACCAAGACAGGCTGGTTTTGCGTGGCGGAGAATCAACTCGTTCTAGGATGGCATGATAGTACTGTTGATGAAGCAAAACCAGAACTTTGCTGCTATATTTAGGTCCTTATTTTCAATGGATGCTCCAACCTCGAGCCACTTGGGAGTACCGTCAGATATCAGAGGAGCCAACCACTTCTTCATATTTTCTAATGTTTTTGTCCTGATCTTGTATTGGCAGTCATCCTTAATTTATGTTGAAACCCCAGGACTTCATTGCTAGCATCACTATCACATTTTACCTTTTTATCCGTGACAACCACATAGTCAACCAGCTTGAATTTGGCTGTCGGATTCTTCTCTTGTGGCACCAGGGCTCCGTAAGCAGTGTAGAACTCCTGAACCCAATTTGGAACATAAGAGCCTCGGGGTCGGGTGAAGAACTGGAACTTGTGGGACCTCAAGCAACTCATGATCTTCGGGTACCTATCTATGACGCCAGTAGTAGACAACCTCTTATCCTTTATAATGGTCTGCCCCTCAGTCTTCAGTCTGTTCATAGACCAGAGAGGATGACCCTGTATCGGTGGTTCTAGGACCACAGCCTACGCTGGAGCAGAAGGAGTAGTGGTGGCCTGGGGAGTCGTAATCCTAGACTAATCATTCATCCTCTTGGATCGTAGCTCCGCCCTCTGGGCTGCTAGTAGCTCATCATCCTCAGGCTCAGAAGTGGTAGCCCGAGGATCTTGGTGCTCACCCTCACTATCAGAAGTGGTGAGGTGAGTGGCATCGATCCCGTCACTATTCGAAGCTGGCCTTCGGTGACGCAGGAGAAGGTGCTTTTCCTTTCCCTTTTCCCTTCCCACTTGTGGTTGGAAGTTTGGTAGCCTTAGCCTTGGATGCAGCTGCATCTTCGTTGATTTTGATTCCCTTGGCCCTCTTGCGGGGGGAGGGGGGCATATCTCTACCAGCCACTTTTGGTCTAGCCATATCTGCAAACACATCATAGAAAGTAAGGAATAGTTCAAATAAAGTTGTAGTAAAATAGTTGCAGACAGACTCGCTGAACTGATCGGTGAGTCACCAAATTACTTTGGCGACCCAGATCGGGCTCCCCGAAAGGATTGGGTAAAAAATTCTCAGAAACATTAACGGCGATGAGAGGGGCCTTTCGGTGAGCAAAGATATGCCCACCGAAAGTTACAGTGTATTTTTGGGGTTAGGGGCGCAGAAAGGGCGATCAAAGAAGACCTTTGGCGAGTTGCCGAGTGCACTCGGCAAATTCAGGCTTCTCGCAGAAAGTTACAGAACTAAAATTCAAGATTTGCATGAAATTAAAGGTGATAAAGGGGGATTCGGTGAACCGCCGAGTGGTTCGGCGAGCTCTACCCAGCTCGCCAAATTGTCCAACGTGCCTACTTTCTACCACGACTTACAAAATCAAAGTATACACAAACTCAATTAGACTTAGACCCATAAGACCCATGCCCCAGGGATACTAAGACTTCTCCCGGTTTGGCAAAATTTGGCCATTTGATGACTTTAGCCCTTAAGAATGATGTCAACCACTCCATAATTGGGTAAAACACGTCATTTGGCATAGATTTGGGTTACTCAGACTTCACCCGATTAGACCCAACAACAACAAAACACAACCCAACAAGATTTTGATCAATTTTAAGCATAAAATTTTGGGAAATCAACAATTAGGCAATATAGGCAAGACTACGAATTCAAAATAGGCAAATAAGCACACATTTACGATTCAAAGAGGCCCATCACACATCAAGATTTGCATGAAATTATATTCAAAGAGGCAATATAACCATTGTGTGTGAATATGGAATCATTCTTTGTGTGAGGGCATTTGAATACCTTTGTTGAGCTTGAACTTGCATTTGAAACAAGTATAGTGAGCTTGAGATTCCTTGGTAATGGTGAGTCACAACTTGAATCTTTGAGTGCACAATTGATCCTTGCGCAAGTAAGTTGAGACTTTTTATGTGCATTCATGATTGAGTCTTGTGTAGCACTATTTGAGACATCCTTGTTGAACTGCTGAACTTGAGTTTTACATGAGAACAAGCAAAAGTTTAAGTTGAGGGTGTAGACAAGTCCACAATTTAGACTCATTTAGGGCTTTATTTTGATAGATTTAGTGTCCTCAAATGCATATTTTGTCTCAATAGCTGATGTAAATCCTTCAGTTTCAGGTATTTGGAGTTAGAGACAAAGCATGGACACTATGGAGTAAAAAGGGACAAGACGGCTGAAAGGGTGAAGAAATGAAGGCCTGAGGATTGCCTAATGCATTAGGCGAGTCGCCGAATGGCCGTAACGTCACCCAAAGTTCTAGTGTGCTGAGCCCTGAAGGAAAAGATCAAGTTGGCGATGAAAGGGAGCAGTCGATGCGTCACCGAACAGTTCCGCGAAGCAACACCATATTGCCCAATGATTCAAAACGCGAAGATACTGAAGGCAAAAGCTGAAAGGCGATGAACCAGACCAAAGGGCGGATCATCGAGTGCATCGGCGATCCCGACTAACTGCATCGAGTGGTCCTTCATATCACCAATTTTTAAAATCTATAAATACCCATTTAATTCTGTAGTTTAGTATCAAGTTGTAGAAAATTATTACTGATTTTTAGAAAAAAATTTCAGTTTGAGTTCTTAGAGTTTTTGGGAGACATTGTTCTTGAGCTTTGAAGATTTGAAGGTTTACAATTCCAAGAAATTGGAAGTGGGTCTTGAAGAATCTTCATCCTTGATGTGTTTAAAGACATTTTCTATCGTACCCATTTGATGGAAACACTTTTTGGTATCGATATCTATCTCATAATCATGTCTAGCTAAAACCCCAATTCTTGGGGAGTGATTATGTGAATATGGGTTAAATTTACTATTCGGTATTGCTCATTGTTAGTCTATTTGTTGTTTAAATGTGATTTCGTTTAGTTGTTGTGTTGAACTTAATGAGATTGTAGTTACAAATACGATTTCATCTTAGTGTTTTTGGCCTGCTAGAGAGAGAGGTTTTAAAACTAAAACTACTAAATTAATAGCATGTGGTTATTGGGTCGTCATGGGTTCAACTCGAGAGAGTGAATCCTAGGATTTTTCCCACACATTAAGCTCGAGAGAGTGAATGGGCTAAGGCGAAGGCTGTGCTTAATTGCTGCAATTCGGTGTTCAAGAGAAACTGAGTTGATTCGGGGTAAGTTGTTCGAGAGAAAACTTACCCCCACTAAAGTCTAGCTTATTTACAAATGTTCATCAATTTACTATCAATAACATTTACCCAGTTGTTCATTTGGTCCCATATTCCTATCACATCCCAAGAATCCTGTCTCCAATTCTCGCATCTTTATATTTTTGCTATTTTCGTTGTATTAGTTGATTACAAACCCCCCATTGATAATTGATATTCGTGTCACTTCTTGATTTAGTATGCTTTTACTCGTAAATATTTATACCTATGATTGACTAGAACATAATTTTACTTTTTTATTTAATTCTCGATTACTAACCGCTCCTTTGGGACTCGATCCCAACCCATTCGGTTGGGTTATATTACTACATGCGATCGTTGACACTTTAATTGGAAGTTATGTCTTTGATTACGTCAAACATCAATAGACTATTCATGAAAATAACGAAAATATGATGAACCTTGATTCAACTCAAAGACATGTATTCCTCTCATAGGCAGCTCCTCTAATGCAGCTCCCCCTCAAAAAGTTGAGAAAGTTTTTTGTGTAATTTATACCTTGGTCCACCTTTTTGTTTTTGTATGGGACAAAATTTACTGAAACATGTGAACCACCTAATTGCACCTGGACCATCTTTTTAGGCAGGGAAATGCCATTGTCTCTTAGGATCATTAATCATATTAATAGTAAATTAGTCAAGACAGTGAAAGAATTTTTTGAACCATTAACATTTTCTATGCTCCTCATAATTCATTTATTTTATATTTTGGTTCTCATCGAATTCATCATCAGTGAAAACACCATCTTGAATGCTTTCATCATCAGGAAAATCCAATTCATTAGATAATCAAACATTGTTAAGCAAATCCAGTTTTTTGAATAATTGGATTGCCACAAGTACTATTCTTGTTTTCCAAATATTTCAAAATGGGATTCTGAGGAATCCATTGAATTGTCCCACTACTATTTATTTCACCCTTGTTCTCAGACTTTCTTGCACCAACATTTCTCTCATCAACTTTATATGTTTTGGGGGTAGAATTATGCTTTCATGATTTATTACAAGGCTTACCAACCCCTCTATTGTTGTTGGAACTCATATTTGTTTGAACCAAGAAAATATTTTACGAATTAAATGAAGAAGGAAAGTAAGAGCTGAACTTTTTTTCCTCACTACTTTGGCTTTTATTACTTTTTGGGTTCTACTTCAGACTGTTGGTTCACAAGACCACATATAGTAACACATTTATAAATTGAAAGCTAGTATTTTGTCTACACTACTTTTACATAATAGGAATACTTATTATATGCAAATTAGAGAGAAAAAGGGAAATAGTATGTATAATATATTATAATTACCACAAATGAAATATCCTTATTCGTAGCTAATTTTACTTTTTAGGTTAGATAAACATATCGAAAAGATTTTATGAAATCATTAATATACTTATTTAGTTTACCTTTCTAGATTAGATAAATGAAAGGATAAGAGTATATGAAATCATTCATATCTTTATCTGATTAAATTTTTGAGGTTAGATAAAGTAAAGGATAAGAGTTATTATAATTATCCATATTCTTATTTGTTTTACCTTTATAGATTAGATAAATGAAAGGATGAATTAGTTTATGAAGTTTTTCATATCCTTAGATGATTTACCTTTTAAGGTTAGATAAATAAAAGGATGAGAGTTTATAAAGTCATCCATAACCTTAACTTATTTACCTTTTTAAGTTAAATAAATTTAAGGATATGATTTAATGAGAAGTTTCATTATATGTGAACTTCCATTAATTGAGAAACTTTTCATATTCTTTTCTACTTACATATAATGTTTTGTAAAATGTTTTTTTCTTCCTACCAAACACCTAATTTTTTTTTGAATGTTAATAATAAATATGGGTTAAAATAAATTCTTGTAAGTTATAGATCATATTGGTCTAGTGCTTCAATAATTCTTTTATTTTTCATCCTCATTAGCACACATGGTGTATATCGCTTATAAAATAACTTTCCCACTTAGACATTATATTTTTATATATAATTTTAAAGTTCAGATAGATATGATAATGGATGTAGTCATAGATATGATGTCAGATAACATTATTGTCACACCCGAGCCTATACCCTGTACGTGCCCAACACTCGAGAACCTGTAATGACGCGAGAGCACCCCCTAGTCGTAACTGGCGTATTCGACCTCTCGAAGGTCTAATACAAGCCTCTTAGCACTCATTCATCGCATAGACACTAAAATCCATAAGGAATTTAAAACTACCTTTTAAATAAAATAGCAAGCGGAAGACTTCTAGACTTTATACATGATGTCTCAAAACCATCTAATACCTTTAGAGTATAACATTGGGACTAAGCCCATACAAAACTTAAAACAAACTACAAGACATAAAGGAACATATTGGGTGTTGTCCTCGAATCTATGAGGACTCACCAAGTCTTCATCTTCAAGCACCTTAGGAACCCATCCATCAGCCATAGAACACCAACATCTCCAAACCCTACACTTTAGTAAGAAGAGGGGAAGAAAGGGGTTAGCACAATTAAGTACTAAGTATGGAAACCATGCAAAACATGCTAAAAGGGAACATTTATTGGAGAACATGCTTTATGCCATTTGGTAAAACTTCATGAAAATATAAGTATAAGAGTCGCAATACTCAATCATAACCAACATACAAGTCATAAACCACTTTAGCACATACTCCACACATAACCTATTCCTTCACCTTAAACCATCCACCTCAAGTAACCCTTGGACAACACTTTTGTGCAATGTATGAATAGCGTCCCATACCACCATCCACACTAAAACATCATCCTAAGGCCACATAACGCGAACTTACCACTTATCATGAATGCATGCTTTTAAGACCTTCTTTAACAAACCTTTACAACCACAAGCATAAACCCACATTTCAAGTCACCATTCACAAATAAGACCATATTCACATCATTTACAACTCAATTAACACAAGTGTACAATACTTAAACAAGATAGCAAAGTAATTCCTTCATTACCATTTAAGCCTCTATCTCAAGTCAC
>JAJONZ010031589.1:0-20614 GCA_029582445.1 Solanum paucissectum
TTCGTTATTTCGAGTTTATACAAAAATAACTGAATTATACAAATGTACCCGCGAATTATACAAACCTGCGAATTATACAAATCCGCGAATTATACAAATGAGGCAGCTTAAACTATAGCTACAACCCGTAAATACGCAAACTATAGTTATGGAGCATAATTAAGTTTATTATAGTGGCTATTTGTGAAAGTTCCCTATATATGTAGTTGAAGAAGGACAAACACTTTCAAGACTATATTCTATAACTATGCCAAGCATATAATATATTTTTCATTTTTTCCCATCGTATGTTTTGATTCTTTATTTACAATCAACACAATTGTCTCGCCTGATTACATACAATCCGGGTACACCTCTTAATAATTTTGTTACTCTTACGACTTAGCCACACTTCACTGCCCTTATCTAAAAGTTAGGATCTCTCATTGGTACCACTCATCTTCTTTGCAGCTAACATCTCAATTCCTCAACTAATCTATGTCAAACCTACAAGATCAAATCACAAACTATCATCATTACTCTCATGTTTCCATCTTTTTGGTCACAACACTCATCTCAAATTCAAGCTTAATGTTTATTATTAATCTCGGATATAAATATGATTGCTCGCTTACTATACTAACTTATAACTACTAGATAAATTAAGAAACACTTGTCCACTAAGACCTCATGACAAGTAGTCATTCTTTATCTCTCATTCTACAAACTTACAGTTTACCGTCACATTTCCTCTTCACAACTTAAGTACTATTTGCCCATTATTCGCTACACATCATTGCCTGATTAGTTTTGTATCCCTCTGAATATTATGGGCTCTCCCTCCAAAAATCATAAGCCTAGCTTAGAGCTATCATCTCATGAATACTTTTGTTATTCTATTCAACACCTACACTTGGTCGTTACAAATACAATGACACATCATCATAAACTCCTTTCTGGTTAAAGTATACTCTAACTCATCTTAAATAGTAACTCTTACTCTACTTCCTATCATGCAATCTACAGAAACTCATCACTTCTTAGTCTACCCATAAGGGATGTCACGACCCGAGACTACCCCCTAGGCGTGACACGGGGTACTTGATCCCGAAAGGATTTCATACAAGCCCTTAGCATATCATGACATAAGAACATAGGAAAAATGCGGAAAATTTAAAACTTTTCTTTACAATCGAAGTCTTTATAAAATGAAAGAGATTCTATGACACTATGTCTCAAACCATCTATAACATTAGAACTCAAACTCCTTAATACAATCTTAGGGACACGACTCTTACATAAAACTAAAACATAAAAGAAAGTCATAAAGGACATGTGGTTGAGCCCTCAAATACTATGAGGACTCACCAATATTCTTCTCCTTGATCTACTAGAGTCCTAGCCCGAGGATAGCATCCAATATCTCCAAAGCCTACACTTATAGAAAATGTAGAAATATGGGTTAGCACAAATTGTACCAAGTATGGAAGCCATGCAAGAAATTCCTTAAAACATGCATAAAAAGGACATTTTGTTTAAAACCATGCTTCATGCCACTTTTGAACATCACTTTTGAAATAGTTGGAGAATGTAGCTTATAAGACAAACCATACACAATTCATCATAACATAAAGGATACCATCATAATTACAAGCATTGTCTCCAACACAACGTATATCATACTCGAATCCTTACAAGACATAGTTCACATGCAATAGTACATACCAAGATCATATCAATAGAATAGACTATCACATGAGCGACCCTAAGCTACACTTGTGCAATGCATAGATAGGATCCCATAATCCTACCTACACTAAGTCTCACTTTTAGGCCACCATGATCATACATAACATAAGTTCATACCAACACACATAAGCAACCCAAAGTCATACTAGTGCAATGCAAAGGTAAAGTCCCATAACCCTACCAAATTCCAAGTACCACATTTAGATTACCAACAACATACATATCTTACCTTTGGTTCATTCAAAGCCAACATACATAAGTAAGGGGACATTCACAATCATAACTTGAATAAGTAAAGTCAACCTTAACCTTCATTCATATCATACATACATAATTCATAAGTCTTCATAACATAAAAGAACCTAACCATAACCTCTCTTAAAGTCCACTTGTGCAATGTATAGATAGCATCCCATACTACCACCTATACTAAGTAGTGCCTCTTAAGAAGTCATAATTAGAGTCCATATTCTTATCATAGCTTGTATTCGTTTCATATAGGGAATATTAGCCTTAACCGACATAGACCATGTGAGCTACATGGAATCCGGTGTCATATAACCCCACACCGAAGAAAGGCGTTCCACTTGCCGAAGGTAGAACTAATTATATTTTAGCTTCTAAGTGGATCCACTAGATAAGTCCTATGTTTGGCACATAGTTATGGGATAGGGAGATTGCTACTAGAAACCCAACATATTGCATTAGCGGAGGAACTTCCATCTCATGAGTTTACTATAGATGACCCAACCTATTGCATTAGCGGAGGGGCCTTTTCCTCATTGTCCATATCCACTCAGTACTAAGAATTATTCCTCAATTATACATAATTAGTATTGAATTGTATCTACATGTGTGAAGGCATACTTTACCCTTCGTTCAATACAATTCACTAAATAGCTCATAGATTCATTAGGGTGCGAATGTCCTTTCAACCTTAGAATCATTAGCATGTGAGAATACCTTTCACATCATAGTTGTAGTGTTTCATGAGAATAGCCTTTCAATCAACACAATAACGTTATCATCATCCTATATAATTCATACATATTCAAGTGTAAGGGTAAGGGAGAATGACCTTTCAACAATACCACAATTTACACAATAGTCATAGGATATCATACATAGTCATATCATATCGTACATAGTGATATCACATCATAAATATTCATGTATAGGGGTATAGGAAAGAAGGGTCTTACAACAATACCACAATATAAACAATAACTAAACACCTCCACCTTTCAAGTGGATCAACATGATCATGTACATTTCATGCATAATAGTATGTAAAGGTGCATATGAGAACTAACCTTTCACTTTACACCATAGATATATTATCATCATATACACTTCCTTCTCAAGTGTTCATAAGCATGTGCATAATACCACCATCACTCAATTCACATATATTGCATTCAAGGGTCACATTGAGTCAACACATCTAGTATTCAACATACAAGACATAGATACAACTATGACTCAAGTAATCCATTCGTTTCATGCATAAACTCATGTGATCATATTATACGTCATGTGGGTGAAGTCTTTGCCCCATAATGCCAACTACAACTTCAACCTACATAATAGCTTCCTTCTTTAAGCCTAAACATCCTTAACTAGTTCATATTAACTTTTACCTTTAAAGCCTTTCGAATCATCTTCGTATTATGAGCATTACTCTCAAGCAATACCTCACATGGTCATCATGTAGACCTCATCAAGTTAGTTCATGTCTACAAGATTCATTCATAAGCAATTCATGACTAGGTGATCTAATCTAAGGCAATTCACTAAGAAGTTCATCAATCTTAAAGGTTCACATCTAACCCTCAATTTGTCCCTTTCATGACATAGCCCTATAATCCTAGGTTAATCAAGAATATAGGTAGATTCATAGTAAGATCATGTAATTACATCATAATCAACCATTATTCAATCAATTGAATCAACTTCTAACAACATTCATAATGTAGAGAAGAGCCACATCTAGGTTTGGGGAAAACTCATGAATTCTTTGTGATTCATGTTAGAATCAGCTAAAAACAGTAGAATCATCAATAACAAATATAATTCAATGTAAACATAATCACTTAACAAGCTTTCATCATCAATCAAGTCAAGCCCTAGTTCACAATTTAGGAAGAAGGGGAAACCATGGGTCAAAGGGAGATTTTCATCAAAATCCAACAATTATCCATTAATACAATCATAAATCATCTAAATAAATCATAATAAACCTTAATTAAACAATTGATTTCGTTTTGGAAAGAGACCCATGTTCATAGATGAAGAACCCTAGAATTGGGGAATTTGAAAACATATTTTGAAGGCTTCTTGGTGATAACTAACCAAGAATGAAAAGCATTCATACCTCAATTAAGAATCTCCAAAAAATTTGGGGAAGAACCTTGACAATCTACAAACCCTAGCTCCAAATGCTTCTTTCTTCTTCCTTGAGCTTAGAGAGAGAAATATTGAGAGAAGATGGTTTCTATTGGGTTTTCTCTTTTAGTATCTAGGAGTAACTAAATTAGAAGAATTTTGACTTAAAAAAGTATATAAACTTGTTAGGAAAAGAGTGGAAAAGTGTAGGTTCAAGTTTTGGAAAGACTACTTAAAGAGCCCAACTTAAAACTTAAAAACTATGGAATTCACGCTGGAGCTCGCCCATTGGCACTCCTTGGCTCGCCAAGGGCACTAGGCGACTCGCCTAATGGCCCTTGGCTCGCCCTTTTTTCCAGCCTGACAGTGCTTCACTATTTTGGGGATAACTTTTTACTCTGAGATCGGAATTGGGCAAACTCGGTGGCGTTGGAAAGAGGACCCAGAGACCTTTGATTGAATAGGTAATGGCCCACCTAATTCATTTTTAACTAAGATATATAATCATTTGAAGTTTACCCTACACTCTAAGTCAATTGAAAACCCTTCACGGACGACTTCACGGTCCGTGTGGGGCTTCACGGACCGTTGTGATGCCCTTGGCCCTTGACCAGTAGCCTAGCTTGCCACCCCTTAACCCCTTTCACGACCTTTCTCACCCAATGGACCCTCTTGGCTCGCCAAGGGTACTAGGCAACTCACCAAGTGAACCCTTGGCTCGCCCAAATTTCAAGTGAGCTCCAAAAATGGGCAGCTCACTAGGCGATCTTGAGGGACCAATGAGAGATTCGCCAAGATGGTTGGCGAGCTAAGGCTTAGTTCGCCCTTTCGTCCAGTACCTAGGCTAGGAGGGACAACCGACTAAGCGACCCAAGTACACTTCGGCTCATCGCCAAAAGGCTTGGGCGACCATGCTGCCAATCGCCAACCTATCCAAAGAGAATCAAGTTCTCCTTCACCCTTCCTTCTAAGCACGGGTAGTCAATATACAACCTAAAACCAAACACCAAACTCAAAATCTCCCACGTTAGGCTCTAGTTTCACTTATTAGTTTCCATTGGACTCTAGCTTGGTCTTACTAATTTTCCGGGTTGTTACAAGGGATCTGGCTTTTCTTTTCAACTACTTGAGTATGAGGGGTAGTTGAATGGATATGAGAAATGTACGAGTTAGAATAAATTCCTTATGACACAGTTCTACTGCACGATTTAGCGTATGAAAGAAGGAAATTTTTTCTTAAATGTCTGTAGTCCCTCATTTATAGAAGTGGGGACCTCACAACCATAAATAGGATCCTACTAACACGAATTCATAGACACCCTAGGAAACTTGAATTATATGCTATGATACAAAGTTTGTCACGACCCGAGCCTACACCCTAGACGTGGTCGGCACTCAAGAACCATTGTTGGTCCCTAAGAGAACACTCATTCTAGCTGACTACAAGTGGAAGACTAACTTGAGCATACATACGCATAAAATTGAAAGAAAATTTTAAAAACAACTTACTAAACCTCAAAACTTTACTGAATATATTGAGTATGAATCATAAGTTTTAAATAAAATATCTGAAAATGAATGACTCTCCAAAACTATCTATCTATGAAGCCTCTACTATATATAGAAGAGTGTCGGGACAAGACCCACGACTACTCAAAATGCTACTAATACTAACATCTCATAGAACTGGAGTCCTCTAAAAGCAAGAAGGTCTAACTCATAAGCAGACGAGCGGATAAAGTGATCTCAACAGACTCTTGTTGAGGATCCTATGAACCTGTCTATGCATCATTAAAAGATGCTGGTTGAATAGTACATTGAATGTATGAGTATGTAATATAACTGAATAACAAATATCTGAAAGAAAGGACAATAGATAACAATGAACTCAAGCTAAATGTAAAGAAATAAAAAAGTAACATCATTTAAAATTATACAAAATACTTTCTCATCTCTTAATTCAACATAATAAGTGATATATAAAAATACACTTTAACTCTATTGGGATATTCTCCAACCGACAATCATCACTATGAGCTACGTGATGATACAACGTCTCGCTCACGCTGCCAAAATTATCCTATACCTTGTCGGGGTATAGAACACCTCAACTAAGTGGATCCACTAATATATGCTTATAAAGAAATAAGAAATCATCTAAAAAGTATGATCCTTTACCTATGTTGGCATACATGGTTTATGAGGACTTTGAGTTATCTAAACACATTCCTATATCGGTGCTCAATACTACTCCCAATAATATATACTCATGCTCATATGTTTAAAAACATAACCCTTCCTGTAGTTTGAGATAATTTCTCAAACTACCCTCTTAAAAGAGGTAACTACTCTTGAAATATCTGTTGAACTATAACTCATTTAGAAATCTCAGTTTATCTTTTATCAATGTAAAAATCGATACCTCTGGGAATACATAGTCCCCTTATACTCTTACTCAATTCATACTTGAAAATTCTTTCTCAAAAACATATCAAAATCATATTTTAATATGATCATTAATGACTCGGGAAGTCATACTACATAAACATTGATGGTATATCTAGATACCTCACTGCTCATACATTGATGACATACTCCATTGTCATACTAATCATGTTTTAGAAACTCTTTTCTCAAAACTCATCTTTACTTTCTCAAAACTCAGTTTAAGAACTCATGTGTTGGCTTTAAAAAACATTTCAAGATTTATAACTCAAAATAGGGTTCATGCTGAATTATAGACATGAACAAATAAACTCAAGGATCTCAATAACAATATAGAAACTCAATACTTGGAAATAAAATTTCAAAAGAATCAGAAACTCAAGAATACTCAAATCTAGGGATAGAATCCTAGATTACTGTTTTACTTATTTGAAAGTTGATGTAGGGCGTGAGGACGAACTAGGCCAACACTATGATAGCCTTACATACCTGGAAGAACAAGGTTCTCGAAGAATCTTGAAGAAGAACTTGATTAGAAGCCTTGAAACCCTAGCTTGTAGGTAAACAATCAAGAAAACGTTTCATGAGATTCTTGAATTAGTTTCTTGAAATCTCTATGACCAAGAATTATGATTTTCATTAGTGATACATAATTGTATGGAGGATTTTTGAGTTGGAAAGAAGGAGTTCTTGGGGAAGAACTTACCTTGAAGAAGAATCTTGAAAACGATGGAAAAAATCTTGAATGGAGTCTTCAACTTTGATTTTTCCTTTGGGTTTTGCCTTAGGGTTTGAGAGAGAAGAGAATGATGAATTAAGAGATGAAGATCTGATTGTTTTGAGTCTTTAATTACTCAAGAAATTCGTTTAGGGTTTTATTAGAGGTAAAAAGACAAAAAGACCCTTTTTAATGTTTTTCCGTCGGCTAATTCGTCACTACACTGTATCAAGTTACTAAAATGGTCATAACGTTTTACTCGAAAATCATATTGTTGCGAAATTGATGGCGTTGGAAAGTAGATTCAAATACCTTTAATTTAATACGTTATGAGCCACGTAACTCTTTATATTCTAAGAGATATGATCGTTTGAAGTTGACCCAAGAAAAATCTCATAGTGAAACTCAATTGTAAGGAAAGTTTTCAACTCAACTTTATGATGAGGAATTTTAGTGACCTTAACATCTAAGAAAATTTAGAATCACTTGGTGAATTTTATTCACAAATAAAGAATGTCTCGAATCTTATCTTAAAAATTTTCGGGATGTTAGAGCGTACTTCATATCTTTTAATTCTTAATTTTAATTTTTGATTTTTTTGATTTTTTAATATATGAATTTTTTTATGTACAGATGAATGATGATCCTATTGCAGAATATATATATATATTGTTAAACTGCTTTCACTTTCACGTTAATTACAATAAATATTTTAAGTTTCTATTTTGTTTTTAAAATTGTAATGAATTATTTAATATAATTACAGATTACATAATTATTTTAGAATATAAAATAAAATAAAATAAAGTATGTTACAATGCAACTGTTGATAAATTGTTTAAATTAATAGATTTTTCAAAAATAACTTGTATTTATTGATTGTGATTTATATCCTTTTATTATTAAATAGTTTAAAAGGTCAACGGGGAAATTTCATTATTAATAGGATTGTAACAATTAGAGAAAAATTAATTAATTTAATCACCGTATGAGACAAAAACTGACCGTATAGTTGCTATTAATAAAGAGTAAAAACAAACACCATTTACTATTTTGTAGTAACCAAAGTTTGAAAATATATATATATTTTTTTATTATTACATAATGTAATTTTGTTAAATTTATTAATTTTTTATTAATCAGTTTTTAGAGTTTGTATAAGTGGGAATGTAATGGGAAGTTTTAAAATTGGATATTTAAATTCTAATTGTGATTAAGAAAATAATTTATTGCAAAAAAAATAAATAGAAACATGGTAATTTTTAGAATTTTTAATTTTAAAACAGATCATTCAAAAATTTTAAATTTTAAAATAGATCATTCAAATTTCTTTAAATAAATTTTTAATTTTTTTAACTTTTAAAATGGTTACATAAAGTTAATCTTAATTGATTATTTCATACAATATATATTTATTATCATTATTTCTATTATTATTATTTTTATTGTTTTTATTATTATCATTATTAAAGAATTATTCAAATTAACGTGATATAATGTCACGACCCAAAACGAGTCATGAGTGACACCCACACTTAACCTCCTAGGTGAGCGAACCAACGAATTCAACCCCAACTTATATCAATTGTTCAACTTATGGAAATCAACCATAATGTGGAAGCTCAAAACTTATTAAAGTAACAAATAAAAGAAACCTCTAGAGTCTATTACATATTATTCTCAAATCATGAAAGTCATCACATCAAGGACATCTATTCTCAAATACCAAGTCTAAAAGTATTAAAGGCACCAAAATAAATAAGTAGGATAGTCTATGTCCAAAATTTAAGGACATCATGCCATGACTGAGAGAATCCAGCATGAGCTAGAAGGAATAACTCACCCTGAAATTTGATGTGCTGGAGACTGGCTAGAGCTAGGGCGAGTCGAGGTCGATGGTACACTTGTTGCACTCCATAAAAGAAAACGCAGAAACACAAGTAGGGGTCAGTACATGGCAACTTGTACTAAGTAGATATCATCGGCCAACTAAAAATAAAAACTAATATGCAATGAGTAATAGTATAAATTCAACTATGACACTTAGCAGGTTGCAAGAAAAAACCAACATGAACAAGCGACAAAAACACTAAAGTAAGTACATAATCAGTCAACAATATCAAGATCACACATGAGGACTCATGCCTCCAAACCAAGCTATTTTGGGAATTGAGTTTTTTGAGATTGAGTACATTATGTTGTTTATATATGTTTTCCCTTAATGTTACCATGCCGGAATGTGACACCCGATCCAATAACATCGTGTCGGCTTGTGGCACCCGATCAAATATATTGTGTCGGAACGTGATACCTGATCCAGTATATCGTATCGGAACGTGACACCCGATTCAAATATATCGTTAATTTATCATTTATTATCACCACCTTTAACTTCATTAACAATATTTCATCAAGCCTTATTTATTCAAGGTATCACTTCGGTAGAGAAAATTCAAGATTATAAATTTCACGGTCTCAGGATTTCAGACCAATCATAAACAACACATAGATTATCCAAACCACACAACCAATGTGTTTCCTTTCTTCAATGCCTCAGATGATTTCCGATATATCAAGTATGCATACTTCATAAGTAAACGAGTCCATAGATACACATATTACTATATGTCTAGCCTAGACTCAATAACTCACCCAAATCTATAATCAATTTTCTAAAGTTCAAGTCTAAGGGTAAGTTCCAATACTTCTAATTATCATAACTCTAATAAAATTCGTATAATACAATACACCTGATATTTAATTATCTATATCAATATATCAATACTTAAATCATAATGTGATAACATTAAGAAAATAAGGACTGAAGCCACATAATACAACTAACCGTGTCGACTTTACTGCGCAGGAAAAACAAGCTTTTAGACTTAATCTTACACCAAATCGCTTTGCTATTAATTTTCCACTAAAACTTTAGCAGCACTCATCCAAGAGAATCACCATTTAAGTTAACACATATAATACATAATTAGTGTTACTAGAACGAATTGAAGAATTGTTTTCACCTGAAGCACCCGTGATTTTTCTTCGTTCAACGCCGCTTTCCGTTATTCCTCTCTTCTCCTCTTTTCTTTTCTTGTACAGATTGTTTATTACCTTAATTATTAAATGACTAATTACAAAAGTGGTAAAAGTGATCCACTATTAATTTTAATGTCATTTTCTTTAACCACCAACTATATTAATTATTAAAACTACCCCACGAATTTCATAATTGTAGTTACGAATAGTAAAAAATACCCATTTTAAATCTATCGAAAGAGTCTTTTATGAAATAGAAAGCTCTAGTACTCAAACTGACCAAATGGGTCGTTACATTAGATACTAATTTACCCATCGTTCGTACTCGAACGATCCAAAGAAGGTGAGGGTAATAAAAGGTACCTGAATCGATAAAAAAGTGTGGATATCTTTCATGCATATCAGCCTCAGTCTCCCAAGTGGATTCTTCAACCGGCTGATTCTTCCACTGAACCTTGATAGATGCAATCTCTTTTGATCTCAACTTGCGTACCTCCGTATCTAGAATAGCTACAGGCTCCTCCTCATAAGACATACTCTCATCAAATAGGACTGAATCCCAATGGATAATATAGTTTTCATCACCATGATTATTTTTCAGCATGGACACATGAAATACCGGGTGCACTCCTGACAACCCTGGCGGCAAGGCCAATTCATAGGCCACATCCCCCACACGCTTAAAAACTTCAAATGGTCCAATATACCTTGTACTAAGCTTAACTCGCTTACCAAACCGCATAAAGCCCTTCATGTGTAATGCCCCGGAAACTAGTAAGTTGAACTAGAGAGTTCTAGAGCTTTTTGTAAGAGTTTTAGAGCTTGATGAGAGGGTTTAAGTCGTAAAAATGATTCCCATACTTAAAATAGGGGTTTAGGGGTTAGGGCTTCAAGGTACGACCCCCCAAGGACCACCCAAGGGGTAATTGAGGAGGACCACCCAAGGGGTACTTGAGGAGGACCACCCAAGGGGTCCTTGAGGAGGACCACCCAAGGGGTCCTTGAGGCGGACCTCAAAACAGCCCTAAAAGCTGTCAAAAAATAGGCCACCTACGCTTGGCACCTACTGGCCGTAGGTGGACCCACACCCCGTAGGTTGGGGTCGTGGGTCAAGGCCTGTGATGGCCTGCAAATTTTAAGCTGCAGACCTCACCTACGGAGGTGCAGCACGTCCAGTAGACCCACCCACGGTCCGTGGGCGGGGGAGTCGTAGGTAGGGGCAGTTTTTCAAGTTAAGTTTTTAAGTTAGGGGTTAGGGAGTTAATTAGTAATTAGTTAGGGGTTTAGAGAGGTCGGTTAGTTAGTTATTAAACCTCCTATATAAGCCTAATATACACCTAAACTAAATCATTTAACTCATTCATCTAAGAACCCAAATTCTCTCCAAATAAGTGAAGAAGAAGAGGAAGAAAGGAAGTTGGGGCAGCAACCTAGGTCGATTTTCATCCATTGTTTCAAGCTTGATTAGGGCTTTGAATTAAGGTATGTTATATTATTCATCTATGGGTTCTTCCACCCATAGATCCTCCTTAGTTTTCCCCCAATTGTGAAGTCAAAAACTCAATTCTAGATAGGGTTCTTCTTACATTGTGGGTAGGGTTTGGGTATGATTCCAATCTAGTGGATAATACCTAATTATGATTGTATTAGCATTGAATTATGATATTATTATTAATTCATGTGATTTATATGGTAAACCCTAGTCTAAATTGATGAATGTGATATTTGTGGGTTTATGCCATTAGAGGTGAAATTGAAGGTCCATAGGTGATCTTCTAAAAATCAATTTCATGAGTAGTAATTGTTCAAGGTTAGGAACATATAATCATGAATTGAACTAGACTTTATTGAATATGATGGATCATGACTTGAAAGGTTAGAATTGAACCTTTATGAATCAATTATGACTAGAATCACCTACTAAGGAAGAATGTGATTGAAATATCTTGAAATCTAGGTATATTGATGAGATTAAGAAGGAAAGCTTGAAAGTAAGGCTTGTGATCATATTAGTTAGGGCGTCGAGATTAAAGCTAATATAATGTGATAATCTTGTTTTGTATTATTGAAGGTCTATTCTCACATTCACACTTAGGCATAAAGATGCTAGAAGATCCAAGGTCCTCTCACATAGAATGATTCTAGGTTGACTTAATAACCTAAAATGAATCAAAGCATGTTAGACTAGAATAACTTGAAGTTGTTATAAATGATCCCTTCATGTGTAGCTTGACTTGGTAAGACAAGACCAAGTTAGGATAGCTTGGGATTGAAGATTTACACTCTCCTAAGGGTAGCTTGACTTAGCATTGTAAGATGCATGTCAAGGGTAGAATGAGTTAGGAGTAGTCATGGTAGCCTCGGATTGAGGATTTATACTCTCCTATGGGTAACTTGAACTAGAATTATTTGGATGCCTTCATGATAACATGACTTGGTTTGGCCAAAACCATTTCATTGTAGCTTTAGGATTGAGGATATTCTCCTAACGGTAGCTTAGGATTTAGAATCGTACTCTCCTAAGGATAGCTTACATTAGGATCTTGGTGTGCTTGTAAGGGTAGCTTGACTTTGCATTGTAAGATGCATTTCAAGGGTAGCTTAGGATTGAGGACTTACACTTTCCTAAGGGTAGCTTAGGATTGAGGATTCATACTCTCCTAAGGGTATCTTGACTTTGCATTGTAATATGCATGTCAAGGGTAGGTTGAGTTAGGGATAGTCATGGTAGCTTGGGATTAAGGACTTATACTCTCCTAAGGATAGCTTGGGATTGAGGACTTATATACTCTCCTAAGGATAGCTTAGGATTGATAATCATACTCTCCTAAGGATAGCTTGTATTTGTATCATATTATACTTGTAAGGGTAGCATGACTTAGTTGGTCTAGGACTATTTCATGGTAGCTAGGATAGGACACTTGTACCTTTCCTAGAGTATCTTGGACTTGCATGCTAGTGTGTCTTCCAAGGTAGTTAGCTTAGCTTAATATAGTTGTGTTAGTAAGATGATAGCATGGTCTAGCCTATTAGGGGGATTTTTCCTTGGTAGCCTTGAATTCAGAAATAGAGTTCATTCATGTGTGGTGACTTGTCTAGTACTAAATAAAGAAGTACCTTAAATGAATAGAGGCAAATAGTCAAGAGGGACTAGTCCCCAACTAGTGAGCATTCATGGCAGTCTAAAGGGGTACTTAGTGTGGGTAGTACTATGAGATTCTATCCATACATTGCACAAGTATGACTTGAGGCTAGTCATGAAGGGTTCTCTTATATAGTGTAAGTTTATCTTGGGTTGTTGTCATAGTTGCCTTCCAAGATATGATTGACTAAAGATGATAGTTCCCTTGTCTACATGAAGTAAGCCAACAGTGAGACCAAAGGAAGGTGAATATGACTAGGATTACTTCAAGGTTATGCTTAGTGTGAAGGGTAGTATGGGATGCCTTTTATGCACTGTACAAGTGTGCTTTGAGGTTGCTTAAAAGTATGGTGCCCTTATGGTAGAAAGGCTTAAGACTTAACCATGCATATAGACTATGATTAAGATGACCGAAAAAGGATGCTTAGCTTGGGTGGTATTATGGGATTCTATTCATGCATTGCACAAAGTATGTTTTTTATGCTACTTGAGAATGGTTCTATTATGGTATAGATGACTAAGCGTCAATTATGTTTATATGAGGTTTATGTTGGAGACTTTGTTTACTATGATTATGATATTGTCTTTTATGCTTATTATTGATGTTTCATGAAGTATTTTATATGATTTTGGATTATGTCTTATATTGCCTATCCCTTGTCTTATGCTCTTATGGTTATGCTAGCTAACATATTTAGTACATTTTGTACTAACGCATACTTTGCCTACATTCTAATCAAATGTAGGGTTTGGAGATTGAGTGCTACTCTTGGAGATAGGTTTCTAGAAGTTGCAAGGAGTTGAAGATCTTGGTGAGTCCTCATAGCTTCGAGGACAACACCTACCATTTCCTTTGTCTTTATTTCATTTTTTGAGACTATTGCGTTGGATGTGTGCCAAGAGTTTATTCTAAAGTTGTATTAGATGGTTTGAGACAAAGTATAGAAAGACTTCCGCTTGCTTTTATGAAAATGACTTCGATTGTAAAAGTTTGAAATTTTCCGTACTTTTCTATTATCTTATGTTGTGATATGCTAAGGGCTTGTATGAGACCCCTTTGGGGTCAAGTACACCATGTTATGTCTAGGGTGTACCCCCGGGTCGTGACATCATGGGTGAAACCTTCGGTAAGACTTTCTCACCCTCCATAAACTCCAAGTCCTTGACATTCCGATCTGCACACTCCTTTTGCCTGCTCTCAGCTGCTATAAGCTTCTCCTAAAATGAATTTCACTTTCTCTAACAATTCCCTCAAAAGATCAGTACCCCAAGGTCTCACCTCAAATGCATCAAACCAGCCAGTGGGATATCTACATCTTCTCTCATACAATGCCTCAAATGGGGCCATACCAACACTCGAATAATAGCTATTGTTGTATGAAAACTCTGCTAAGGGTAAAAACTGATCCCAATGACCACCAAAATCTATCACGCACGCATGAAACATATCCTCCAACACTTGAATTGTTTGCTCAAATTGCCCATCAGTTTGAGGGTGAAATGCAATACTAAGATCCAATCTAGTACCTAATTCAGCTTGCAAGGTCCTCCAAAAGTTAGAAGTAAATTACGTATCTCTATATGATATGATGGAGATCGGAACTCCATGCAATCGAATAATCTCGCAGATATAGAGTTTGGCTAAATTCTCTGCATTATAAATCACCTTGACTGGAATGAAGTGAGCAGACTTAGTTAACTTGTCAACAATTACACAAATAGAATCAAACTTACCCAATGTCTTTGGAAGACCAACCACAAAATTCATTGCAATATTTTCCAACTTCCATTCAGGAATGGACATTCTCTGAAGTGTCCCTCCAAGCCTTTAATTCTCGTACATTACCTGCTGACAATTCGGGCATTGGCCAACAAAATCAACAATGTCAAACTTCATTCTACTCCACCAATAATGCAATCTCAGATCACGATACATCTTGGTTGCACCAGGATGTATAGAATACCTCAAACTATGAGCCTCTGTAAGAATAGTATGAGTCAAATTATCAACACGGGGCACACATATCTGCCCCTTAATTCTCAAGATGCCTTCCTTATCAATCACAACTTCTTTAGCCTCTCCTCGCAATACCATGTCTCGAATTCAACTCATCTTCTCATCATCAAACTGTTTTCCTTTAATCATGTCAAGAAAAGAAGATCTTGACTCCACACAAGCCAAGAATCCTCCTTTCTCAATTACTTCCAGTCTCATAAAGTCATTAGCCAGAGTGTGAACCTCTCTAGCCAATGGGCATCTAGAAACCTGTAAGTGGGCTAAACTCTCCATACCTGCTTTTCTACTTAGGGCATCAACCACAACATTAGATTTTCCCAGGTGATATAGAATAGTAATATCATAGTCTTTTAATAACTCCATCTACCTCCTCTGCATCAAATTCAAATCCTTATGAGTGAACACATATTGTAAACTGCGATGATCTGTATACACTTCACACTTTACCCCATATAGATAATGCCTCCACTGTTTCAATGCAAATACAACTGCAGCCAACTCCAAATTATGGGTCAGATAATTACGTTCATGCACATTCAAATTGCCTTGAAGCATAGGCCATTACATTACTCTCATTCTTTTGCACTGCACCTAAACCAGAATAAGATGCATCATAATAAACAATGAAATTCTTACCTTCCACATGCAAAGCAAGAATCGGTACAGTAGTCAACAAGGTATTGAGTTTCAGAAAAATCTCTTCACATTCATCCGACCATAAAAATGGAACATTCTGCTTGATCAAATGAAAGCAATGGAAGAGAATCCCTTGACGAACCAGTGGTAGTAGTTAGCTAGACCAAAAAAGCTCCTTACCTCTGAAACATTAGTAGGCCTTACCCAACTCTTCACTGCTTCAATCTAAGTTGGATCCACAATCACTCCATCCTTAGAAACTACGTGCCCTAAGAAGGACACTAAATCAAGCCAAACCTCACACTTGGAGAATTTGGCATAAAGCCTTTTCTCCCTTAACAATCCCAATACAATTTCAAAATGCTCTTCATGTTCTTTTCTAGTCTTGAAGTATATCAGTATATCATCAATAAATACAATAAAAAAGAGGTTCAAATATGGCTTAGAAATTCTGTTCATCAGGCTCATGAAAGCAGTAGGGGTATTCGTAAGCCCAAAAGGCATTACTAAGAATTCATAATGTCCATACCTGGTTTCAAAAGAAGTCTTTGCCACGTTTGTTGCCCGTATTTTTAGTTGATGATAAATGGATCTCAAATCAATATTTGAGAAGACACAAGCACCTTGTAACAGATCAAATAAGTCATTAATGCAAGGAATGTGGTACTTGTTCTTAATATTCACCTTATTTAGTTGCCTGTAGTCTATGCACATCCAAAAACTACCATCCTTCTTCTTCACAAATAAAATTGGAGCACCCCAAGGAGAGGCACTCGGCCTAATAAAACATTTACCTAACAACTCCTGAAGCTGGGTGTTCAACTCTCTCAACTCAGTCGTGGTCATTCTGTAAGGTGGAATGGAAATGGGGCGAGTCCACGACTCCAGGTCAATACAAAAATCAATATCCATGTCTGATGGTATATCAGACAAGTCTTCAGGAAAACCATCCACAAAATCAGACTATCAAAGCAAACTCGATCGAAGGCACTTTGGAAGTGTCATTCCTGAGATGTGCCAAGATAGCTGAACAACCCTTACTCACCAACCTCTTAGCATGAAGAAAAGAGATAATACGAACTAGGGTAGAAATATAGTAACCCTCCCACACTAGTGGATGTATCCCAAGTGTAACGACCCTAAAAGCAAACTAGTGAAACTAGAGCTTAACGTGTGTGCGTTTGTGTTCATCATGAGTTTTGATGTAGTTTAATGTTGTCCCGAGCCATGGTTGAGGTGTTTAGGGGTTAGACATCAAGGTACAACTCCCCAAGGACCCCCTAAGGGTTCTTGAGGAGGAAACTAAGTCTAAACCTCAAGACCCCAAGGAACCATCAAGTTGGCCAAAATTGGGTGACCTACGGAAGGAGTCCATGACCCGTAGGTCCATCCACGCCTCGTGGATGGCCTCCGTAGGTCAGGCCCCTCCAAACCAAGCCACAGACCCATACCATGAACCAGTAGTAGGGCCCGTGAATAGACTCACGGTCCGTGAGTTTAGGTCTCGTGGTTCACACCTGCTTGCTGTCAATTGACACGGCCAAGTGAGGGGTTAATTGGTAAATTCAACCCAAGTCTTTTAAAGTACATGGACGGTTATTTTAGGTGTATTAACATATTTTAAGAGTATTAAAACATTGAAACCCTCATTTAGACTTCATCTCTCAAAAACAAAACCCTTCTCTCCTAAAAGTTCTCTCTAGAAACTCCATTGGAGATCAATGTCAAGTTCAAGCTAGGGTTGGGGATTTCAAGGTGTTTCTTATTCAATCTCGTGGGATTATTCAAGTATAAGGTATGGTGATCCTTCATCTAGGGTTAGTCTTCACCCTAGAGTCAATTTCAAAGAAGTTTGTAAGTTTGCAAGTTTCATGAAAAACCCTAGGTTTTTACTCAATCTCATGGGTTCTTGCATCAAACATTTTCAAATGATAAACTATGATTATATTGATGTTTAATTGATGATTTAAGATGAAAATACTCTATGAACCCATTATTTCTCTAAATTCCTAAATTGTGCTTTATGAAGTGGGTTGGTTGATTATGAATGAATGTTGATGGATTTATGCCTAGATTGATTTAGATTATTGATTTGTATCATCATCTATGTATAATGATGGTGAATTGAGGAATTGTGATCATAGCCTTGAAAGGGCAAGTTTGACCTAATTTCATGTTAATATAGAATTGTTCTTGAATTGTTGATCCACTTGAAAGGTGGAGGTGTTTACTTACTATGTACATTGTGATCATGGCCTTGAAGTCTTAGTGTGATGAATTGAAGTATTATCATGATGTTGTATAGTGTGAAGGATTTACATGTGATTGAATGATGATCTTGTATTCAATGTATTTGTGTTAGTATTGAAAGGCTATTTCTCAATTTGACACTCATGAATGAAAATGATGGAATGTGAAGGGTTCCTATAATGTGAATGTTGAATCTAGAATTGATAGGCTTTATGCATTCTTTTCATAAATGATCTAATGTAATGAAGACTCTAGAATCGATAGGCTAGTGGCATTCCTTTCTTAATGAGTCAATGTACCATGAATCGATAGACTAGTGGCATTCCTTTCATAAGTATAAAAATGTAATGAGGGACCATGAATCGATAGGCTTATAGCATTGCTTTCATATGGACCCTTGAGCTATCCTTGAATGTACCATGGATCGATAGGCTTATAACATTCCTTCCTTGGTAATGATGTATCATGGGTCGATAGGCCTAGGGAATTCCTCTCCAATACACTAATATAATGTGAATGAAATAATCTATAGGAATGTAGGCTAAGCACCGAGTGGATATGGTTAGATGGAAACTCTCCTAATGTTAGGTTAGAGTTACAATGAAAATCTTCATATCCCATAACTATGTGCCCACATAGGATATTAGCTAGCATATTCCATCCGAGCTAATGTTAATCGGTTTACCTTAGGCAAATAGACCAACCCTTACGATGTGGGATAGTACATCGGATTCCATGATCTAGCTCTCATGGTCTATGTCGGTTAAACGCTTATTCCCATCATGTGAGATATGCACTCTAGTTTCTTGATAGGTACTACAAAGTGTAGGTAGTAGTATGGGATGCTATCTATATATTGCACGAGTAGGCTTTGAAAGGGCTATAGGGAGTTTTCTAAGTCTTAAATGACTAAATGTATGAAGTCCTCTAAATGCATGAATGTGTCCTAAATGAACCTAATTAAGAATGTTGGCTCAAATGCTTAAATGTAAAGATGCATGCTATTCTTGGATTGTATTATGATTTACTTCCTTGTCATGTCTATTGTATATGAATGTGCCTTGTCTATGGTGACTTCAAAGGAGTACTTAGTGTGAGTAGTATTATGGGATGCTACTTGCACATTGCAAAAGTATGACTTATACGTTGTCTTAGATGTTGGTCTTAATGTGATGATGTGATTCATGTGATGTTTATGTGACTTATATGCTATATTGTGTAAAGCTGAGAAGGATGAATGGTAAGTTCACTTTTGGTGACCTTAAGGTGGTGCCTTAGTGTGGGTGGTGGTAAGGATGCTACCCATACATTGCACAAGGCATAGCTTGAGGGTTACTTGAGGTGGAGGCTCAAGGTGAATGTAAAGGGTTATATGTGATTTTGCTCAAATGTGAATTATGTGACTTTGTATGTTGGTTGTGACTTATATTTTGCCTCTTGTATCAATGTTCATGAAGTTTTACAAAAATGGCATAAAGCATGACTTTCAACAAAATGTCCCTTTTAAAGCATGTTTCTACATGGTCATCATACTTGGTACATTTTTGTGTGCTAACCCATATTTTCTTATTTTTACTACAAGTGTAGGTTTCGGGAAGTGTTTGCATTCTCTAGTGAAGCTTGGGATTAGAGTTCTCTTAAGACCTCTTTTGGTATGTCCTCATATGTCGAGGAACAAGGACTTTTATTGTTTCTAGTTCTTATGTTTTAAGACTTTTGTCTATACTTCGATAGTAAAGGGCCGTGACCGTATCTTGTTAAAGTTTGTCTAAGATGGCCATGTGATATTTAGTATTCCGCTGCTTCATAAATGAGATTTTGATAGTTTGGTTTTAAATAAGTTTTAATTCCACACTATTTATATATGTCAAATGTTATGAATGCATATAGGCTTGTATTAGACCCCTCCGGGGTCGAGTACGCCGTGTTACGACAAGGGGTACTCTGAGTAACGCCCCTAAATATTAGACCAACTTTCGCATGTTGATACACCATTGCTTAATTACTACAATATGTTTTATTCTCATTTTGGGAACTTGAAATTTTGTGATATTTGCAATCTTGCTTGACATAATTGTGATCGTAATTTAAGGTATTGTATGGGGGTATTTAGGTAATTTTCTAATTAGAATTACATATAAATTGAAAGTGTTGGTATTAGGTATATACATATAGGTATATATGTATGCTTTTTGGGCAGCCTACAATTATTTGGGCAGCACCTTTGAACAGCTGTGAAGGGGATAAACATCAT
>JAJONZ010031590.1:0-25982 GCA_029582445.1 Solanum paucissectum
AGTAATTCCATAATTCAAGAGTTCATAAATAATCACAAGGACCCATAAACTTGAAGTAGAAATAGAGGATAAATGGTTGGACTTGTGGAAAGGAAGGTTTCCACAATCAAACCCACATACCTCAACTTTAGAGAATCCTTGATGAAGATTGGAATGGAGAATTGAAGCTTGAGATTGAGTCTTGAATCCGGAATTAGAGCTTGAGATGTTTGAATTTGGTTGAAGATCTTGGTGGAATTTTGGAGAGGACTTAGAGAGTGTTTTTGGAGTTAAGAAAAATGACTAAGTATGGGACATTTATAAAAAACGTCCCCAACCCGCTAAAAAAAAAAGCTTACTGGAAATTGCAAATCTTCTCCGCCAGGTTTTACGAAAATTGTCATAAATCCCTCATCCTAACTCGGAATGAGGTGAAACCAAGTGCATTGGAAAGCTAACTCATAGAGATTTAATTTAATAGTTTGTGGCCCTTCCAGTTATTTGTGTGCTAAGAGATATGCCCCTTTAAATTTGACCCTGAAAATTGCATTATTTGCGATTTTTCGAATTTTGATACGGTTGCTCTAAAATTCGGGATAGACCCATTTCCCACTCAATTTGACCCCCTGAATAAGAATATGAAGTCGAATTTCCGAAATCATGCATGGATTTTGAGATATATGGAAAGTACAATTATAGGTGTTTCCGAAGCACATTTTCGGGCATTTTTGGTGTCGTTTCAGGTTTTTTCTCTGGTATGGCATCAAAGGATCCACTTGGGCACATGGCCAAGTTGAGGAGTGTTTGCAAGAGTTGCGTGGGTCGACTTGATTTAGACATGGATGTTATTGGGTTGAGAGTCTTCCCTCTATCAGTGACCAGAGATGTTGTTGTATAGTTTACTGAGCTTCCTTATAATTCAATTCACAGATGGGATCAATTCCGTAAAGTGTTCATAGCAAAATACTTCCCAGTGTCAAAGAAGCTGAACCACAAAGATAAACTCAACAACTTCATAGCACTACCTGGAGAGTCTGTGAGTAGTTCATGGGACAGGTTCACTGCTTTCATAAAAAGTGTTCCAAACCACTGTATTGATGATGAGTCACTGAAGGAGTATTTCTATAGAGGCCAAGATAAAAATGGTAAGGTTGTGCTTGATACTATCGCAAGAGGATCATATGTTGAGTGCACTTTTGAGTAGATCGTTGATAAACTAGAGAAGATTTCCTGGAACAATAAAGAATGGAGCACTCGAAATTAAGACATTGGAAGAAGCACTTTTGCAGTTTAATCTGCACCTAGATAATCTGCCGATGACATTCATGAAGAGATGGCTCAGATGAGGACAAAACTTGGGTATTGAAGCATGTGAGCAGAGGTACCGAAAAGATAAGTTTTGTGAATTATTTCACTAAAAATCCACCAACGTTTAAGGAGTGCTACTATGAATAGGATACTTATGCAATGAATGATCAGACGGGGGTTTTTGAGACAACGCCCAAGGTTCCAATTTGGATAATTGGCTCCAAGGTCAAAGAAAACCAAGGTCAGAACTATGGCAACTATAAGTGAGAGGGTCATTATGTCTGGGATGGGAACTACAGTCGCGACAACAACTACCACTGGAACAACTATGGCAACATAAACGATAGGGTTGGGCCATATGTTCCTCCTCCAAATTAGGAATCTGGTAATAGGGAAGTTGGGGGTAGTATGTCACATATTGAGGATATGATGCAGAAGATGATGAAAAGGTTTGATTCGACTGATGAGAATGTGAAGGAGATACGAAATGACTTGTCTGGAATCGGTCAAAAAGTTGATTTCCATGAAGTGTCGATCAAACAACTTGAGAAGAAGATGAATCAGTTGTCCACTACAGTCAATCCACGTCAGCCTGGCACACTTCCTAGCAACACCATCCAAAATCCAAAGAATGATGGGCATTGTATGGTAGTCACTATTCGAGGGGGTAAGTAGACCATTGATCCACCCATGCCGTCTGAGGTTGAAGTTGAGGTTAGTAAAGATGATGATTAGATCGAGGTTACTGTAGAGTCCGAGAATGCTACAGAGAAGAAAGTGGAGATAACCCAAAAAGTTGTTCCCATGCCTAGACCTCCACATCCATTCCCAGAGAGGTTAGTGAAGAAGACTGAAGAAAGGAAATACCGCAAGTTTATTAGTATGTTGAAACAGCTTTCCATCAATGTTCCATTGATAGAAGCCTTGGAGCAAATGCTTGGGTATGCAAAGTTTATGAAAGATTTGGTGACTAAGAAGCGGGCCGTGAGTTTTAAAGATGATTATAGGTTACAACATTGTAGTGCTATTGCTACAAGGTCCTTTATGCAGAAGAATGAGGATCCTAGTGCCTTCACTATTCATTGTACCATCGGGTTGTTGCATTTTGCTAAGGCGCTGTGTGAGTTGGATGGTAGTATTAATCTAATACCATTGTCCATTTACAAGAAGTTGGTTTGGGAGATCCAAAACTGACTGCGATGCGATTTCTCATGGATGATAGAACTGTGAAGAGGCCCATTGGTGTGCTCCAAGATGTACTAGTGAAAGTGGAGTCTTTTATCTTTCCAACGGATTTTGTGATACTTGATTGTGAGGTTGATTTTGACGTTCCCATCATCCTTGGGAGACCATTCCTTGCCACTAGGCGTGTCTTGGTTGATATGGAGAAAGGGCAAATGAAGTTTCGATTGAATAATGAAGAGGTAACTTTCAACATTTCCAGATCCATGAAGCAGAGTAGTGAGCTCAAGTCGGTATCAGTTGTGAATCATATTGTAGAGAGTGGCTCCAAGGTGCCTATTAAAGAGAGATTGGGAGTTGATACACTAGCAACGGTAATGATGAATTTTGAGGGTGATGGTATTAAAAACTATGATGAATTTGTCGTCGCGCTTGATAGGTTTGAATTCTCGTAAAAACCAAAGAGATTGGAGTTAAACATGAAAAATTGTGACTCTCCTCCCGCAGGACCGTCAGTTGAAGAGGCTCCGAAATTGGAACTTAAGGCTCTACCATCACATTTGAGATATATATTCTTGGGGAGAGATGGTACTCTACCGGTCATCATTGCGACAGATCTGAATGTGACACAAGTTGAGGCATTGGTTACCGTGTTGAAGAGGTCCAAGCAAGCTATTGGGTGGACTATTACAGACATTATTGCGACCACTTCTGGAATTTGTTATCATAAAATCTAACTCATGTCAGATCACAAGCCTAGTATTGAGTACTAGAGAAGACTAAATCCGTTTATGCAAGAGTTAGCGAAAAAGGAAATCATCAAGTTGTTGGATGCTGGAGTTATTTATCCCATTGTAGATAGTAGTTGGGTTTGTCCTATTCAGTCTGTGCCCAAGAAAGGTGGGATGACTATGGTTCCAAATGCAAAAAATGAGCTTGTTGCAATGCGGCCCGTGACTAGATGGAGAGTCTGTATGGACTACCAAAAATTAAATGTTTGGATAGAAAATGACCACTTCCCTATGTCGTTCATGGATCAGATGTTGGACCGACTTGTGGGTACGGGTAGGTATTGTTTTCTTGATGGTTATTCGGGATACAATCAGATTTCTATAGCTTCGGAAGACCAAGAGAATACCACCTTAACTTGCCCTTATGGAACTTTCCCTTTCAAAAGAATGTCATTTGGGTTGTGTAATGCCCCAACAACCTTCCAACGTTGTATGATGTCGATATTTTCTGATATCATGGAGGACACTATTGAGGTATTTATGGATGATTTATCTGTGGTAGGTGAATCTTTTGACCATTGTCTAGACCATTTGGCCGAAGTACTAAAATGACGTAGGGTGTGCAATATTGTGCTCAATTGGGAAAAGTGCCACTTCATGGTGAAACAGGGGATAGTTCTGCATCATTGGGTTTCTGAGAAGGGTATTGAGGTTGATAGAGAGAAAGTCGAGGTAATAGAAAAGCTTCCACTACCTATCTCTGTTAAAGTTGTTAGAAGTTTTCTTGGGCATGCAGGTTTCTATAGGAGGTTCATCAAGGATTTGTCCTAAATTGCATATCCATTGTGCAAATTGCTCCAAAAGGATTGTAGGTTTGAGTTTGATGATTCCTATCTGAGAGCATTTGGGGAGTTGAAGGAAAAGCTAGTTTCCGTACCTATCATTATTTCGCGGGATTAGGGGCAACCGTTTGAGGTAATGTGTGATACAAGTGGAGTGGCACTTGGTTTGGTATTGGGACAGAGGTGAGAGAAGATTCTTCATCCTATTTACTGTGCCAGTAAAGCTCTAAATGTGGCTCAAAAGAATTATAGAATGACTGAACAGGAGCCTGCGGTGGTTTTCGCATTCGAGAAATTTCGATCCTACTTGTTTGGTACTAAGGTTATAGTGCATACTAACCATTCTGCATTGAGGTATTTGATGGCTAAGAAGGATGCAAAAATGAGGTTGATTAGATGGTTGTTGTTGCTGTAAGAGTTCGACTTTCTGGTGAAGGATAGAAAGGGGACAGAAAATCAGGTTACCGATCACTTGTCCAGATTGGAGGAAGAAGCTATGCTAAACATATATGATAGGGCTGAAATTAATGATGCTTTTCCAGATGAACAAGTATTGGCTGCTTCCCATGATCTGATTCCTTGGTTTGTAGACTTTTCTAACTACTTGGCCAGTGATCTGGTGCCATCGGATTTGTCGTTTCACCAAAGGAAAAAGTTTATGCATGATGTGAAGAAGTTCTTTTGGGATTAGCATTATTACTACGATAGTTGTGCTGATGGGATTATTCGTCGCTGTGTGCCCGAGATTGAGATGTTGAGTATACTAGAGGCGTGTCACTCATCGCCTGTTGGTGGGCATCATATGGTTTTCGGACTGCGCATAAAATTTTGCAGTGTGGGTGTTACTGGCCTACCATCCACCAAGATGCTCATGATTTTGCCAAGTATTGTGATCATTGCCAAAGAGAATGAGGAATTTCAAAAAGGTGAGAGCTTCTTATGAATACGATATTGGTGATAGAGTTATTTGATGTATGGGGCATTGATTTAATGGGTCTATTTGTGATTTCACATGGGATGAAATATATTCTTGTTGCGGTTGATTATGTGTCGAAGTGGGTGGAAGCAATTGCGCTTTCCAACAATTAAGGTAAACATGTCACCGCATTCCTGAAAAAGAATATCTTCTCCACATTTGGTACACCTAGGGCGATTATCAGCGCTGGAGGTTCCCACTTCTGTAATAAGTTTCTCAAGGCGCTACTTGAGAAATATGGCGTCCGCCACAATGTAGCCACTGATTACCATCCGCAGTGTAGTAGGCAATTTGAAGTGTCCAACAGATATATCAAGCAGATTTTGGTTAAGACTGTGAATGCGAATAGAACTGATTGGTCAAGGAAGCTTGATGATGTTCTATGGGTCTATCGCACCACATTTAAGACTCCCATAGGTATGTCCCCCGACAAACTTGTATATGGGAAGTCTTGCCATTTTTCGGTAGAGTTAGAGCATAAGACTATGTGGGCACTAAAGAAACTAAATTTGGATTGGGGCGCCTCATCGAATCAGAGAGTAAGCGACATGAATGCGCTTGATGAGTTTCGCTTAAAAGCTTATGACAGTTCAGCCTTGTACAAGGTGAAGATGAAGAAGAATCATGATCAAAGGATCGAAAAGCGAGAATGTTTTGTGGGTGATCTAGTGCTTCTATTCAATTCTAAGTTACGCTTGTTTCCTGACAAACTCAAGTCCAAGTGGACTGGGCCATTCATAGTCACATAAGTTTCCATCATGGAGCGGTCGAGCTCGAAAATAATGAGGGGACAAGGTTCAAGGTGAACGGTCAAAGGATTAAAGTCTATCTGGGAAAAAAGGAGAATGTGCAAGAGGTGGTTCAGGCCTACTATCTTGATGAAGTTCGAGTAATCAAGAGGCATGCATCGTGCCGCGACGTTTTAAATCAAGCGCTTCTTGGGAGGCAACCAAAGATGTACAATCTAGCCAATTATAGATTTTCTTTTTGATTTTGGAGTTTTCTTTATTTAGTTGATTTTCTGTAATTTTTATATTGGTAATTTTATTTTTTTGTTTTAGTGTGGCCTAGATATAGCATAGGGTCTGTGTCTAAAAAGTGTCCAGAAAATGTAAAAAGAAAGGCCTAATGGAGCATAAAGCAAAATCTGCAGAAAAAGGGTTGTGCAGAGGTCTACGGACCACATCGACGGTCCGTAGTTCCATCCACGAACCGTGAATGGTGTCCGTATATCCCAAGTGAGATCTCTAATTTGTCCAAGTGTTAAAGGGACCTACGGACCAGATCTACGGTCCGTAGGTCAACCCACAAACCGTAGATGGGGCCTCGTGGGTCCAAACCCTAGTTTCGCCTGACCCGACCTGGACAACTTTTAAATTAAAACCCCTTCATTTTATATTCATCCCCCACATTCAAAACTACCTCCCAACCTTTTTTACCTATTCATTTCCTAAAATCCCTCCATTAATCCCATAAATCACTCCCCATTCACTTCCCCATATTTTCATCTCCCTTTTCTCTCTTCCCAAATCATTTTCTCCATTTCCAAACGATTCCATTATCCGGGCTCGGCATCGAAAGTCTAGGGAAAGGTCTAAGGAGTTCATTGTCGTAACACAATCACCCACTTCCAATACTTGTAAGGTAACTGACTTCACTTTAACTTTGAATTTTGGTATTCATTGTTCCATACATGAAGTCACGAAGTGATCTTGACCTTGGGTTATTTTTGTATTAAATTTCTTGTTGAAATAATGTTAGAAACATCCATAGGATGATAGAACGTGATTGTGTAGTCTTAGTAATCGAATAACTCAGTGGAAATTTGGTCTAAATGAAAGTTTTGACTTAGGTTTCCCTGTTTTGTATGCAATAAAAGGTAAATACTGAGTAATCAGAACCCTAGGGATGACGAACTATCATAAATTGTGTTGAAATGCACGATTAGACTTAGGATGAATGATTAAAATTGTCAAAAAATGGTTTAAACATGAGGCATATCTGATACCTGGCACAAACTTGATCCATGAGAACCCATCTACAGACCGTAGGTCAACCTACTGACCGTAGATCAGGTACGTGGGTCTGTTGCACATAGCAATTCCACTAAATGTGGAACCACATAGGTGGACTACGGTCTGTAGGTCAATCTACAGACCATTCTGCACATCTGTTGTTCCCTTCAGAGCCCAACCTTTTGGGACTTCTGACCTACGGAGGGGATCCACAGACTGTAGGTCAACCTACAGACCATAGGTAACCAGCGTAGGTGGCCACTGAAGCTACTGTCTAATTATTATTTTTTTTGTTTTGCTTCGTTCTTTGGTCTAAAAAAATTTCGTGTTGTCATTGGTCTATTTTGGTACTAACTAAGAAAGCTCTGGTCTAAGCCGCAAATGGCAAGTCTAAGTCGGATGCATCAACCTTGCGGCTCATTGATAAAGATATTGATGCGGAGAAGGTTCCCGCCTATGTACCACCTACTACGAGGAGACCCCATCTGCATCACACACTACTCGGAACCAATCTCGGCAGTTGGTTCCCGACGTAGTGACTGCCTCCCAGTCTGATGAGGAGGATACATTGATCGGGTCACCGACTGGTTCTGCTTCCAGCTCTGAGGCTGGTTCTGCGTCCGACTCTTAGTTTGCCTCTACTTCCGGCTTCGTATCCATGTCAAGTTCACATGGTAGGGCTGCCTCGTCTGATGAAGCTACTAGTGAGGGGGATATTCTAGTGCCACCGAACAGCGATCCTGCTGCTGTTACGGAGGAGTCAAATAGGTTGTGTGTAGATGGTCAGTGTCAGATATACAGGGATGCTAGGATGATAACCACAAAGAATAGGATGGGTCGGATTGTTACAATGGAGCGCAGGGTACTCACGGGAATCTTGCATACCATGACCGATATCCACAGACTCTTCCAACAGCATAAGTACGAGTGGATGGCCCGAGAACCAGGGACGTATAGCGAGAAGATCGTGAGGGAGTTTTATTATTCTAACGCAGCCACTTTCCGAGGCTGTATTCACAAAAATTCAAGGCCCGCAGCCCAGACACCATGCACGGCTACACTAGTGCGTAGGGCTTCTATGAATATACTTGAGATCACCATCCGCCGGTTCCTCTACGGCCAAGACTACACTTGGGCACTCAACACGGCCGAGTTTGACTACAGATAGGACATCAAGCTGAGAGAGGAGTTCCAGTGGAGAAAAGGTAGACCATATTACACTATCTGGTGAGTTACATTTCTACAGATGGAGAGTGAGCCAAGTGGGTCAGCACCCCGAGATTAGGGATCAAGAAATCCACTCTGAATTGTGTGGTCAAGTTCTTCTGTCTATTAGTGTATAATAGCGTGTCGCCTACTCAGGCAGACAACGCACTTACATGGGACCGTGTTGTGATGTTTGTTGTCGTGGTAGTTGGGTTTAAGATAGATTCGCCTGCATGCTGCTTGCGAAGATCCATGAGCGGGCTTTTTGGTTTACCACCACTTTACCCTTTCCATATCTTATTTTCTAGTTGTGCAGAGATTCTGGGGTTCCAATTTGGCACTGTGACAAGCTAGTGCAGGAAACCAAAACTGTAGACATCGGCCTAATTAGGGATGATGCCAACATAGCTACGCCGCAACGAGAGACACAGGTTGAGGTACCTCCACTGGGTGCAGACTTAGTTGCAGATGTAGGGTCATGAGCCTGCCCCTCCAGCCACTACTGAGGATGCCCCAGCCTCCCATTCTCTAGCCGCCAATCAGGCCCCGATCTCCTCCAAAGCCACCTCCTCTTCAGGGTCTGCTGTAGTGCCCCTTGGTCATGTTAAAAAATTGGAGGCACAAATGGCCACATTGCTTCAGCATATGAAGCCTTGGATGCAGAGGTCTATATCAGAGTCTGAGGCCAGGATACGACTCATGATGGATCTAAAGGTCCAGGCCTTTAATACGCGCCTGGAGGCATTTGAGTTGAGTGTCCTCGAGCGACCAGCCCCTACCATAAATATCTCCTATTTCTAGACTGATTTCGATAGTCTTAAGGCCGATATTGATGTCATCCTAGCTCCACCCATGGATATGGAAGAGTCTTCACCTACTGCATCGGTAGATGATACAGTGTTAGATGCTCTTTACAGCGAGGACACACCGCAGTCTGAGTCCACCCGTGCTCGAGGGAAGAGGCACCATTTTAGCCACACTTCTTATTCCACTGAGGATGCAAGGGAAAAGAAGAGGGAGCGCCAGCATACTACACTGGCTTGGAGAGCTTCTATTATGGGTGAGGAGTTGCGCCTGCATAGGGTGCATGAGGGTGATGTTGGGGCCTCGAGTTCTATGCCCGCTACTGAGGTTGTTGATACTGTGAGAGATGATGTGAGCACTACTGATGGTGCTGAGATGATAGATGGGAGCGCTACTAATGGCGTTCCCCGTGTTGATCCAGCGGGCTTAGAGAAACTGGACACACCCGCTTGTTGAGTTCTTCGTTTGCGTCACAAGTTTTCTTCACTTTCACCCTACTCTTTATTGCTTATTTTTGTGTGCTTTGAAGACAATAGCACTTTATTTTGTTGGGGGTAGGGTAAACAGATTATGAGTGATAGTGTGAAGTCTGAGTAACCCTACTCATACTCCTCTCTTGGGATTTTCTTGCCTGTGTTCCTTTCCCCCAAGAGACTATTTTTATTTCAATTGAACCGGCATATGTTAGGATTGTATGTGTAGGAGCATGAGAAAGAATAAAGCATGATGGCATGAGCATGAAATAAGAAAATGATACCCATCCAAATAATCTGATATGTGCTAAAATCTTTAGGATAGAATGAGTTGAATGTGTTGGCTTTGAATGTGACATGATAAGAACCGATGTGACCCCATGATTTAAGCTAAAACTTGAACTGGGTAATTTTATAATCTGATAATAAAACAAGGTGCCGAGAGTGTGTGAGGATAGTTGAATGTTCAGACAGTTTTGTGCCAATCTAGAACTTGCCCCGTTGGTCCTGCTAGGATAATGTAGGCTAGAAGTTGGGAAGTGATCATACGCCATTGTTCAAATTAGTCCACTTAAGACTAAAATGATCTAACCAAATGGTATCATTGTTCCCTTTTGATCCAAATATTTGATCCTGAAATTGACCATTTCTTTCGATTCACCTACCTTACCTTCACTTAAAATGTTGTCTTGGCCTCGGTCACTCCTTGGACATGTGCACCTTGACTTAGGCCAAAAGTCAAAGTTGAGGGTGGCTAAGTCAAAAGTGAGCTTGATCTTTGCCCTGGTCTGACATCGGACATTTTGCACCTCAACTAAGGCAAAATGCATAAGTTGAGGGTGGCTATGAAAGAGAAAACCTAATGGAAAAAAGGGTATGAAAAGAGTTTAGTGTTGAAAAGAGAAAAAAAATAAAAAGAGGATGTGACTTTGTGCGAAAAAGGCAAAAGAATGTGATAAGTGAAAGCATGGAAAGAAATAAATAAAATTAAAGTGAAAGAAAAAAAAAGAGTGAAAAGAAAAGATAAACAAGTGTCACAAAGTCAAAGGTCGCATCCTTGGTTGAAAAGAGAAGGAAAAGAAAAAGGGATGAAAAGTTGCCAAAAGTAGGTCAACGAAGAGGTAAAAAGCCAATGTAATGTCAAGGAGGGCAGAAAGTCACTAAAAAGTACCCAAATGTACCACACCCGACCATGAGCCTACGTTACAAGCTAAGAAAGTCCATTAGTGATCCTAGAAACTAGTTTGGAGAGTCTAAGCAGTGAAACTAAGGGCAAGCTTATGGTATTGAGCACTAACTATACTTGAAGTTACTTCTGAGCGTGAGTGTTGAATGAATCCTTGTACTAAAAATCATATTAATTGTGTGAAAAAAGGATTTCGTTTGAAGTGAGGGCACTAGTTACATTGTCGAAAAGTTGGTACCTTTGTGATTGTGGAAAAAGTGTATGTTATATGTCTATTGGTCTATCTTTGTCATATTTTGATCCGCTTGAGTTAACTTGTTGAGTCTAAGAGAAACGATTTGCACTAGAAAAGAGAGTTGGGATAGAAAGCCATGCGATTGCTTGAGTTTGAATGGATGTTTCTACACAAGTGTCGTTTAGAGTGTTAGTGTATCGCTTGAGGACAAACAACTAATTTAAGTTGAAGGTGTTGAGATATCGTGAGTTTACGGTATTTTTAATACATTTCACTTAAGAGTTTTATCTGTCTAGAGCCATTTTGTATTGGTATTAATGTGTTTTTATCATGTTTGCAGGAAATAAGTTCTTACATGGAAGTAGAGAGACACATCTGAAGAATTGTGCAGAAAAGGGCATCTACGGACGTGACCTACGGACCATAGGTGAAGTCACGTTCCATAGGTGGTAGGCGTAGATGGACAGGCAAGCCTTGAAGGAAAATTAGGGAATTCTTGACTAAATGTGGAACCATAATTACGAATGACGGACTGTCATGCAGCTCCGTCAAATGATTAAGAGAAGGGGGTTCTAGTACCTGATTTCGAAAGTGTAAGTATGGAGCTACGGAGGATGATCTACGGATCGTGGATCGAACCACGGTCCGTCCTGCTGATCCATCGATTGTTACTAAGAGTTGGATATTTTGAGTTTTGAAAAAATGCCTAAGTCCCAAACCACGAAAGGGACATACGGACCGTAGGTCAGTCCACGGTCGGTAGGTTAGTGTCGTAGATTGAAACCACGTCCAGAAAATTTATTTCCTTATTTCATTTCCTTTTTATTTGGGACATGTTTTTCTATATATACGGCATGTAAACCTCATTTTTGGGGGTCAGATACTATTACTTTAGTTCTAGTTTTTGGCTTTGGAACTTAACTTGCAACTCTAGCAATTCTTGATTTCCTAAGTTGGCTTTGAAGATTTTAACTTTGAAATTCAAGTTGGGTTTTTGGATTTCTTCTTCTCATTACATAAGTTCATGAATTTTTCTTCTACAAATATGAATTGTGTTCTTGCAAGTATGGGTAACTAAACCCACAACTACATTTGTGGGAACTATGAGCGATTAACAAAGTCTGAATAATAACTAAGTAATTCTTGAATAGTGTTAGTGCATGCTTTGATAATTCTCAAGTTTAGAAGTCTTTTTAGCGGTTGCAAATGTTAGAACTCGCCTTGTTGCTACTTGTCGGACCAAGGAGGTAGTTAATAAGAAAAGAATTATCAACATAGATTTAGTGGGATACTATCTAATAATCTAATGTCAATTGGTGCGAGGGTGTAAACTAAGTCATACATTGATGTGATGTCTAATATGAGGTAAAGGTAAGGGTTAGTAAATTATACACAGGTAGCCAGACTAAGGTGCAGGGTGAAATTATCTAGTCGCCAAACCAAGGATTTAGAGATACATAACTTATCACTTTGCATGTAATACACTAGGAAAGAATTACTATTACTAGGATTACCGCATTATGAGCTTTTGGGGAACACGTACAACCTAGTTTCTCTCTCTCATTGATAACAATAAAGTTCGAATCTTGCTCACTTGTTCTCTAAACTACAATCAGTCATTTTTTACACAAAAACCCCCCCTTTACTTGTCTCAGAAATAAATTGACTAAACAAATATAATCGTAAGTTAAGTTTAAGTCTAAACCATATTCCTCATGGGATCGACCCCAACCTACTAGTTGGGTTATTTATTCGGCAACGATCGCTTATACTTCTTTAGGAAGGTGTAATTTGAGCGTATCATATGTCCTTTGGTGATGGGAAGAAAGGTTTCATTCTCAGAATTGTGAAAATAGGAAGAACTGCAGACCATTCCATAGACAATGTTCATTATGTGAATGGTTTGAAATACAATCTCCTAAGTGTATATCAAATATGCGATAAGGGAAATGAAGTTAAATTCTTGTCTGACAGGTGCCTAGTTACTAACTGTGTAACTAACAAAGTTGTTATGTCTGCCAAAAGAATAAAAAATATGTATGGTGTAGATGTTGACTCAATAGAAGGGGACAGTCTTATATGTCTATGGCATAGACTATTGGGACATGTGAGTTCATCCTTGCTGAACAAATTTGTTGCAGGGGACCTGATCCACGGACTGCCTAAATTGAAGTTTTCTGACAATAAAGTCTGTGAGGCCTGTGTAAGTTGGAAACAAACGAGATCATCTTTCAAACCCAAGAAAGGTGTGAGCACAACCAGACGACTAGAACTTCTCCACATGGATCTGTGTGGACCTGTAAAAATTCAAAGAAGAGGAGGCAAGAAGTTCATTCTCGTAATTATTTATGATTTCTCAAGGTTCACGTGGAACATGTTTTTTCGGACCAAGGATGAGACAACTGGATTGTTGATCACATTTTCCAAAGCAATTCATCTAAAGACCAACTGCAAGATTGCAAACATCATATCAGACCACGGTACAGAGTTTGAAAACACTCAGATTGAAGGCTTCTGTGTTAAAAATGGAATTCAGCACAACTTGTCTGCATCAAGAACCCCTCAGCAAAATGGGGTTGTGGAGAGGAAGAACAGGACCTTGGTGGATATTTCTATAACCATCTTGATTGACTCAGGACTTGCAATGAACTTCTGGGCAGAAGAAGTCAACACTGCTTTCTATGTTACAAACAGATGTCTGATCAGGGCAGTGATCAAGAAAACCCCATATGAGTTGATGAATGACAGGAAACCTTCAATTTCTCATTTGAAGCCTTTTGGTTGCAAATGCTTTATATTGAACAATAGAAAGGATGAATAAGGGATTGATGTGAATCGGACCATGTACAGGGGAATCATCGGATCACTTCTCTATCTCACTGCAAGCAGGCCAAACATAGTTTTTAGTGGTGGAATGTGTGCCAGATTCCAAGAAGCACCCAAGGAATTATAGTTGAATGAAGCCAAGAGAATACTGAGATACTTGAAGGGAACACAGGGTTTGGTCCTCTTATACCCCTCTGGTGACTTATTTGATCTAATTGGTTATGCTGATGCTGACTATGTAGGTTTTCTTATTGATCAAAAAAGCACTTCAGACATGGCACATTTCTTAGGATCATCACTAATTTCATGGGGTGCCAAGAAGTAAAATTCAGTAGCTTTATCTACTACAGATGATGAATATGTGGCTGTTGCATCATTTTGTGCTCAACTTTTGTGGCTCAAGAAGCAACTCGAAGACTTTGGTGTTCTCACAGACACTATTTCTCTAAAATTCGACAATACAAGTGTAATGAACATGGCCCAAAATCCTATTCAGCATAAGAGGACCAAACACATAGATGTGAGACACTATTTTCTCAAGTACAATGTTGAGAAGAACAATGTGGTGATGAGGTACTACAGAACAGACGATCAAGTGGTTGCTATCTTCACCAAGGCATTGATCAAGGAGAACTTCATCAAAAACAGACTGAAGTTGGGGATGCACAAGGTCACTTGATCCATAACAAGTTTAAATGAAACCTTCATTTTGACTATGTTAGGGTGGGCAGGTATCTATAAAAGTTGTATTTCTTATCGACTGTGAATTCATATCTGGTACCTTACTGTAGGTACACACTCATGGCATGCTGGCTAAAGGGAAGATCTAATCATACAGGCAAGGCTATCTATGGAGAGGGACCTGGTCCCCTAAAAGATTAGTATCACTTTTTTCTGTCAACGGTCACTGCCACGTGTCTTCTTCCCAATTATGGTGTCAATTTCAGACGTCCCTTCACTTTAAATTGAAGATTCGCTACTGTTCAGGGACCCGATACCCTGTTAAATACAACTTCTTGAGAGAACTCAAACATCCAAATTCTTCATATTCTCAATTGAATTATTTCATAGTTTTTCCAAGTCTTCCTTCTCTTCAAAACAAATGTCTAACTCTCTCATTCGAAACTCCCTGTTTCCCAAGAAGTTAAAACTCCCAGTTCATTCAACTTCTCAATTCCTCCCCCTGAAGAATCTTTGTCCACGCCAGTCGGTGGGGTAGGTGAAACTGTTTAATCTATCACACCCCACACTGATGTGGTGGCGTCTTCTATACTTAACTCTGAGGAAATCCTGTCGTGTTCTCCAACTTTAGTTCTATTCGGTAAAGTGTCCCAAATTTTTGAGGCCCAGTCAATTGTGACGCCCACTCCTACGACACCCACTAAGATCTAGAAGATGTGTCTAGGGTTGTTTCATCTTCCATGTCTGAGCGGCTATTCGAATGGGATTTGCCTGAGGGCAAGGGTCCAGAGTCCAACATTTTAGCAGCATCAGAGGAATTGGTGGTCGTACAAAGTTTGGCATCTCTAAGAGAAGACATTTAACAAACTCTATTGGTACAAGAGTTGAGGTCACCGGAATAGGTACCTCATAATGCTAAACTTGTGTTCGAAAAAATACCTAAATTATTAGATGTTGACAGTGAGGAAGAAAAGGAAGAAGAAATTCCCTTGGTGTGGTATAGAAAAGGGGTTCGAGGTGCTAATGCCTCGACTATGGTTGTCCCAGATCTAAAAGTAGTTGATGTTGTACCTGAGACTAAACTAGATAATGAGCCTACTGATTCTGAAAGAAAAAGAAAAATAAAAGGCAAGGGAAAGATGGTAGAGTCTCACAGCAAAGGAAAGAAGAGATGATATACCACCAGTGGAGAGGTTCAAAATATGATGGGAAGTGCCATAGTGGCAAATGAAATCCAAACGGAAAGAAATTGGAAACGAATAACGGATGGTCATGTGCCTGTTGAGTAACCTGCCTCAACACCTCTACATATAGGGTCAAGTGAGACTGAATCTCATGACATTGTTAGAGTTGTGGCTAAAAGAAAGAAGGAAGCAGAGGTTGAACGGGTCAAAGTTAAAGGGGGCCATAAGTCACTGAAGAAATCTCTAGTGAAGAAGGACAATGTGATTAAAAGGGCTACTGTGAAACCAAAACCCGTCAAGGGACCAGGTCCTCCTGTTCAAAAAACAGTGGAGGAAAATGTGATGACCAGGTAAGAGCTCATTGCATTAATGGAGAAACAAAAAGGTGCTGAATGGGATAATATTCGATCCAGAAATTCTCACAGAGTTTGGTATGTCTACTCTCTTTGATTTTGTTTCTCTGCAAAGTTTGGATCACTTGTTTGTAGCTCCAACACCTTATTTTCATGAACCAGAAGTGCGTGAATTCTATTCCAAGATGGAGCTTCTAAGTGATGGGGGATTAGGACAACAGTTAAAAAGGTCAAAATCTCTCTAAATGAATAAATCTTGGGGATCATTTTGAATGTACTTGTGGAAGGGATCTCGTTAATTGAAGGTTGCAAACCCTCTAGTGAGTTTATCCAACAGGAAACCAAGCGTGGGGACATCAAACATGCAGGCCTACCTAAGAAATTCCTGAGAGGAGAGTACCAGTTGATGTTTGAATTTATCCGCAAGGTCTTGGTACCAAGGACTGAGGAGAGAACTGTAGTATCTGTTGCTGATTTGTTTCTTATGGAAAAATTTGATGAACTTGAGGCCATCAATATTCCTACAATCATGCTCGAACACATGCACCGGGTGATGACTTGGAAGACTACCAAACATGGCATCCCTTATGGATATCTGTTGAACTATGTGTTCAAACACTTTGAAGGACCTCTTGGAAGAGGAGTACCTAGTACTGTCAAGTAGATGCTCTCCGCTACAATCCTTTTGGAATGTGAATGTGTTGAGGGTAAACTGAATGGTAGGTCCCATGTGTCCTATCTTCTTGTGCAACAAGCATCTATACGATGGGAGTTGACTGATCCTACAATAACTCTAAATGCTAAGGAGTGAGAGATTCACAGCTGAAATCTCAGATGCAGCAGACCATTTCCAAGGGACCTCGTACCAGTTCAGTGGAAAAGATGGAAGTAGAAAGGTTGAGAGCTGAGAACGTGCAGCTGTTGAAGACAAATGCCTCACTCAGTGAGGAGTTCCAAACTCTTAACCAGCAAATCATTCAAGCTCATGTCGATGCAAATGAGCGCATGATTTTGCTGATGAGATCCCTCTCTCTCCTTCCCCATCCATCCTAAATGTTCCATGTCTCCCTGTCCTCCAGTCTTTCTATCTTACTCTAGTGGCAAATTGTACTGGTTTGGCTAACTGTTGTGGTCAGGTAAGTGATCTAATGCTATTATCTCTTTTGCCCTGTCTCGTATGCTTTTATCTTCTCTATTTTTCCTTGCTTGCGCATGTACTCTGTGGACCATGACCCTAAATTCCTAACATTTTACATGCCGCTCGCATAATGGGGAATTAATTGTAAACTATTGTGAAATTAGAGTTTAGTGACAATGGGAACTACAACAGAAAGGGGGCACTAAAACAGGGGGAATAATAATTGATAAAAGACCTAATACTTTCTGGGGAATACTAGTTGATAGGGGGAACTAATGTATTTTTTGAATGAATGTTAAAACTCATGTGAGGCCTCTTGTAGGTTGTTTGTCATCATCAAAAAGGAGGGAAATGATAAGTCTTAATGCTCCCAGATGTTTTGACGATCTCTTCACAAATGCAGGTACCCGGTCCTCTGCAGAGTGTGCTCTTCTAGGTAAGTGTGCTAGACAGCTGGAAAGCTGTCACGTCAGAGGTTGGTGAGGTCGTCGGTGTACCACACCAATCAGAATGGACGAGGTTGCTTGTCCAGCGGTTAATACTTTTTTATGATTGATATATTCTACATCACAACAAACAAATCACTCATTTATTCATCGAGAGAATATACAAGCTTCAACAAACATCAAGAGACCTCATAGACCGACGATTTGCTTCCTGAACCGGGTGTTATTTTGATTGCTTGTATTTGTGCTTATATTGTAGGATTCGTTTCACTTGTGATAGAAACATTTCAAAAGTTGGGTGAATCACTGTAAGAATTTAGTTGAAGGCAACTTTGTGTCTTACGATAAAAGTCTACATTAATCAGTGTGGGTTAGTATAGTGGGCAATGCAAGCATTGCTTTGGCTCATTTGAGTAGTTTTTGTTTTACTCAGAATAGAGATTAGGAGGTTAATCACTTGTGTGATTGTAAACTGTGTTTTACTTTTGCTTGAGAAGATTAGTAAAAACATTTTGAAAATCCTATGAGACAGGTCATGGTTTTACTCCCCTGAGCAAGGAGGTTTTCACGTAAAGTTGTGTGTGCTATCTTTACTTTCATTATCGTCTTTTGTTTGTCTTAACTGTGTCAAAGACCTGGTCCTATCGTAGCTAGTGGATGAATACATTCCAACAAGATCCATATATGATATATCGTCTCTTGTTATTAGATCCATCTAGGATATTTTGTGCAAAGAGTGGTCATATTAATAATTTTTAAGGGGAAACTGATGCACTATATGTCGTTGTTATAATAAATTATAATGATATTGAATATTAAGAGAGTGCTATTTATTTTGTTCCTTAGTCAATATGGAGCTACCATTATCCACCAATAGTAGTTTCGTAAAGAGGAATTTGATGTCACATGCTTTGATTTTCTTTGCATGTTTTGTCTTTCTTCATAAAAAAAATTTCCTTTTATTTTAGCATTATTAGCACTCCTAGAACTAATAATTCTATGAGAAAAGGAAAAAAGGTTTATGAAGAGAGATACAACATACATAGAACATCAGGGTCTGCAACATCAAATTTCTCTTTTATGAAATTGCCAATGAAGGATGAAGATAGCTCAATATTGAATGATGAGCTAATTGAAAAATAGTTTGTTAGTACTCATGATCAGTACAATTTATCATCTCAAGGAGAATGGTGCAGCAATTTCCTGTAAGAAGTTATCAGTTTAACAACTCTTTTCAAGAAAATCCTATATAGATTTGATGACAAGAAAAAATATATTGAATTTGGATGTTATAACAAGAGAAGATATATCAGACAGTATGAGAAATGGAGTTAAATGATCGTCGTCCTTTACTAGTTTAGTAGTTGATATTCTATTGAGGTTGCATGTGGAAACACCCTTGCATATCAAATGAGTGTGTAATCACTGGTATGCTTTCATCAAAAGTAAAAATTTCATAGATAAGCATTTTCATCTCTAGAACAGTTGTGCTCACCTCCTAGTTTGCAACTTGAAAGTAGTAAAGGAAGGGCACACCCTCGTAACTCAGTTGCATTCTCCTAGCTGCCAGGAAAAATAGTTCCAAGTGTGACCGTGAACAAAAATACTCCTTCACCCTCCAAGGTCTTTGATTTCAGGTGTGTTGGTGGCCCAATTGATGGCTTAAAGCCAGTTCAAATCTCATTGTCAACCTGAAGCTTTGCATTGTTTGACCCGAGTTCACTTTCCTCGGCCTAGAGCATACTCATTGCAGATTTTAGATCCTCGACATTGCCAGAGTGGTCCAGAAGCTTATGCATTTGGTCACTTTCATTTGTTCAGATAGTAATGGCAAATGCGTGGCTCTGTAAGATAATGTATGGAAAAGAAAAGTGGTTAGTATATATTTATGTACCTACATGTTGCAAATGTCGCTAAAGTTTTGTGGCATCATGAAAATCTATGTTGGATATTTTGAATAAGTTGAAAACTTTAAAACAATTAGTACTCAATAAAGATCTAGATTTAACTTTTATGTAATTAATATTTTGACATACATAATTATTCGGAAGAGAAAATAATTAATTCTACTTGAGACATTTTATTATATAAATTTATAGTAAATCTAAAAATGAAGTTGTCATCGAACTATTTCTTACTCATATAATAATAGTTTAATTAGAACAAAAAAATTGTTCAATTGTTCAAATACAAAATGGAAGAGAATAGTTTTTTAAACCCTAAATCATCACATGTTTTTACTTCTCAATTTAATTAGAACATGATGCATGTAAATGTTTTCCCACCCATATCACTTCTCTCTATTACAATCATTTGACGAAAATCATAAACAAAATAGGACATAAAAAAGAGAGAAAAAAGTTCAGAAACTGAAAATTGATTCAGATTATACTAGTTATTAGATGTCATTGATGATGAAATAGCAGCAACCCATACTTCAAGAAAAACCATCAATGTTGAAAATGGAACAGTTACAAAGGTTTATTAGCAAGACTCTCAAATTTAGTACCATCCTCTTAATCTCTTGTTGAACATCCTTAAGCTTCGTCTTTAAATCATCAACTTCACGTTCCTTAGCCTCCTTCCTCGAATTAACCAGGGACAGTTTATCCTTTAATTTTGCTATTTGTTTGTTGATCTCTTGTTTCCCTCCATTATTACCTTCTTTCTCCATATCTGCCCTCTGTTTCAAGCTTTTCGTGCTTCAATCTGGAACAAAAGGAAGATAAGAAAAGGTATGATACAGGCAAAACAATAAATTTGAAAAAAAATAGGTATAAGAAAAATAGTTAAAGGAGTTGCTACAACAGAATTTGTTCAAGTAAAATTAATCTATAATATTTTACAAAATTGATATCAATAAATATTTTCATTTACAATCTAAAATTTCTTTTCTACGAAACAAAATAAAGAGAATAACCCTAATTTCTTTAGGTTATCATTAAAAGGGAAAGGGTTTTAACAACCAAAAATTTCAAGCTTTATGATATCCCTAATTTAATAGATCTATATCTAGATAGTAATTTAGATTTATAAATCTATACGATGTATGAAATTCAATGCTAATATTTTTTCCCATTTCAACACTTTATATGTGAATTATATAATCTAGAAAATAACAAAAAAATAGACACGATTCCATAGACTCCTTAGGACTCACAACAAAACTTGAAAAAAAATATCCAGATATATAAACAAGAGAAGGAAAGTGGTGTTCGAATCATAATTAGCTTAGAAGAATAATTAAAATGAAATAAAAATTTCCTCTTCATAGAAAAACTTAAAGAATAATAACTTACATACAAATGTTAAGTCACGCAAGGTCTAACACTTAAGGAAATCACCTTTGAGTTTTGAGATATAGTGAAAAATGAGGAGAAAATATGTGTGTATTTATAGGACTATAAAATATTCAAATGAGAAAAATGGTCAAAACAATGTAGCACCTTTTAATTTTTTACTAATTATATTATCACAGTGGGTAAGTGGGAAAAGAATAACGACAAAAAAATAGCAAGTTAAAAGATTGATGATTTTTTTTAATTACTCTTCTTAAATAGTAAGAACTATAATATGAATAAAAATATATTTTATCAATCGAGGAAAATATTAGAAATACATTCAAGTCAAGTAAAGTATTTATAGAATATAACTCAATGTAATATTTCAAATTTAGTAGAATACATACCTTAGATTAAAATTAAATTTTGAATGCTATAAGTTAGCACTCTTGTGGGTGATAATTTACTAAAGAGGATTAAAAAAAAGATCCTTAAACAATGTGAAATGAACAAAAAAAAAATGTTTATACTTTAGTTCATAAAAGCCCTTGTTGTTAATAGTTTTGTCCAGAAATGCCCCTATCGTTCCTAAATGGGTCAAAATGCCCTTTTCCAAATAAATATATTATCTCTTTTCTTTTAAAACATTTCTTGTTCCTACTAAAATTATTGCTTTTAAAGAACACTAGATCTTATTTTCTTTCTTTAAAAATCACTTTAACTAATAAAAATGTAGGAAATAATTTTTTCTTCCTAATCTCAATTTATAAATTAAAATAGAATAACTTCTATCAATTAAAATAGAATAACTTCATTTATGCTTTTAACGTACACTATATGTCATACATAAGATCATAGTAAATATGTCATTAATTCTTATTTAGATTACGATAAAATATAATTATGCTAAATATATTTTTTTAATGGAAATTGGATAAACATTTGCTAATAAAAAAATATTTATTAGAAAACAATGTATTTAAATAATAAATAAATTATATATTTATTTGGAATAAGGTATTTTTTACCCATTAAGTAATAAGGGAACTTTTTTACCAAAGTATTGACGGTAAGATTATTTTGGACCGTAGTATAAACGGAGGGCATTTTTGTTCATTTCACACATATTAAGAGAATTTTGACCAATATCCATAGAATATATAATGTAGTTTGAATGGTTAATGAGAAAGGCGATGCAAGCAATAGAGCGTACTCATGTAATCTCGAGTAAATGATAATCTCTAATTTTGTTTACATATATAACTACCTTTTCACCTAAAATTAAGTTTTTTTGTGATAATTATTAATTAATCTAATTGGTGATTAACTCACCCATGAGTTGTTATGTAATTAGCACTAATAACAATATAATTGAAGTAGGTATTCATTGTAGAAGATATGTCACGAACCAGATTTCGGGTAATTGATGGCACCCATACAAGAAATTCATTTAAAGTGAAAAAACACAAAAATAACAATTAAAAAAATATGGAGAGTTTCCAAGTCGTGTTCATTACCTACTAACTCCAAGACTCGTAAAGATTGGAAGAAAACATTTTTGTGTTTACCTTTTTGCATTCTTCAATTTTTTCGTCAAGTTTTATTTGTTAGTTTATTTTATCCCCAATATATCAAAAACATATTATATATGTAAACACCAGGCCATCGATAACCATATCACAATATAAAATATTTAGGTCAATTTTGAGTTAAGAGTCAACCGTAGAAACCAAATAAAAAACGAGAATTTTCTTTCAAAATTAACTTACACATATGAAAAAGAACTGAAATACGAGATCGAGTATTACTGGCCCTCAATTCGTCAAATCGATTTAAAAATTCTTCAGCAAAAAAATCTCAATTTCAAATCCACAAAGAATGATTTAATCCTAAAATTCACGATAAAATAGCGATGAAGTATCTATTAAGTGATTAGGAGGTTACCTTCTTTCAACAAAAATGAAATACCACCAAGAATTGTCTCACCTAGTAGTCCAAAAATGGTGGAAATGGGTGAAAGACAAATGAAAATCATTGTTTAGTTGTTAAACTATGTTTTTTGGAATCACTCTCCAGTAGCACGATTGCTCAAGACAAAAACCTCAGTTACCTCCCTCTTGTGAGATTGTGCACCCCCTCTCTTCACCAATAAAACTAACCATGAGGCTTCCCTTTTGTGCCATTGTGCTTGGACTTGTACAAAATATCATAAATATCAATTGTGCTCTAAATCAATGATGCAAGTTGATCATAAAACATGTTACGAACCTGTTGGAATAATCAAATCACCATTTAAAGATTGTCTCGATCAAATATTGATTGTGCTAAACTCCAAATTTAAGAAATCCAAGTTTTCCTTCGAACAGTTTAAATAATTCTTGGGTGCTTTGGACCCTTGCAAATTATCCATCAAAGTAACAAATCACCCTTTCGACCTAGTGGAATTGTCAGAATATGAAAATTAGTTTGTTACCCTATATGTTGACTTAAGTCAAGCTTCCTTAGTTCCAAACTTTAAAAACTGAAAATTTTCTCCAACACACACATTCAATCACTCTGTGAATCGTGTTACCCATACCCGAAAGTCAAAAACAACAAACTAAGGCTATGGAATGGGTCAAATTGGAGAAAATAAGCAAAAATAAATGTAAAATGACATTGCGGATCATTACAATTACCTCATAATGAATGTGTTAATTACAATGACTATCAAAAGTTAACATGTATAAAAAAAAAATTAGAAAATTATGGTACCTAATCAAACTCAATGTAGCGAAGAACATATATACTACCATAGTTTGCATCTATAAGGTAGAAAGGGAATTAGTTCTCCCTAACATCTTGTCCAAATGATGAGAATCAATTTAGCAACGAAGAAAGATTTTTATTTATAAATAGATCCATTAGGATTTAGTTTTATTTTAAAATTTCATTTACAACCAATAAATTTTGCACCAGAAGGTAAATTAGTCAAATTTTGTCACGACCCAAGGGTACCTCCAAGACGTATAATGGCACATAGGACCCCGAAAGGCACCATGTAAGCCAATGAGGATATTATAACATAAGTAAAGAACAATGGAGAGTAAAAACACATTTTTCAAGTCTGAAGAAATTTTTCATAAAAGCAATGCGAAACACTAGACATTGTCTCAATTAGCCATCTATTATACTAGAAGTCTCAAATAGGGTCACAACCCTTACAATAGTAATCTGAAAGTCTAATACAGTGAAATAAAAGGAACAACAAGATATCACTCGTCCTCGGATCCATGAGGACTCATCACTAGCTAGGAGAGTAGTCGATCCAAGCTTTTGCACAAGAAAGAGATCACCTTAATGACCGGAACCTACACTTATAGAAAAATGTAGAAGAAATAAGGGTTAGTACAAAAATGCACTAACTATGATAGCCATGCAAGAAATCATTGAAAATATGCTAAAAAGGATATTTTGGTTGAAAACCATGCATTTTACCAAGTTTGAACTCATCATGCATACATTGGAAATCATAAGTCATAAACCATATTGTCATTCATAGATCATCATATCATAATAGCAACATATCATAAGTACTCTCAAAGTCTACTTGTGCAATGCATGAGTAAGATCCCATACTCATACCCATACTAAGTAAAGCTTCTTGAGTAGCTATGGTCTATAAATCATCTTCTTGTCCATATCAACATCTTTAGGAAATAAGCCTTAACCGACATAGACCATATGAGCTAACATGGAATCCTGTGTCTACCCCACACCGAAAAGTGGTATCCTACTTGCCTAAGGTAGAACCATACTCTTAGCTTAGGTGGATCCACTAGCTAAAGACCTATGTGGGCTCATAGTTATGGGATAAGGGGATTGCTACTAGAAATCCAAACTCAACTAGCGGAAGAGCTCCCATCCCAAGAGATTGCTATTAGGAAAACCCAACCTCAACTAATGGAAGAGCTCCCATCTCATATCAATAGCCTCTCGGTGCTAAGCATTGATTCCCACAATTTACATATTAAGTCTTGACTTAAAGTTCATAATCATGGAATAATGTCCTGACAATTAATCCAACATAATGTCATGCTATAGCTCCTAGATTCATTTGGTGAGACTAGTCTTCCAACATTAGAATCATCATATGTGACAAACCTTTCACATCATATCATATTCATACATAAATGTGTTCATGAGGATAACAACCCAACACAACAACAACTAAATTATGATCATATTTACTTTACTCTCAAAGTGTTCTTATGGCCTTACATAGCCCACCCTCATAATCATGCATAATTCACATATCTTGCCTTTCAAGTCCACAAGCCATCAACACATCCAAAATTACTAAAATAGACATGAATGATAACATGATTCAAGTAACCCAACTATAATAAACATAATCTCATATCAATCCTTCTAGAATCAACAATTCACATCATAAGATCCAAATTTGGGAAATTAGGGATTTCATGGGTTTTTGGGGGAATTCATCATAAATCAGCAATTAAAAACATTTTTGGAAAGAACCCACCAGATTGAATTCAAACCCTAACTTTGGGGAAATCACTAGTTTTGGAACTCCATTTGGATGGAAATTATCCAAGGATGAAAGACTACCATACCTTAGTAATTATTCTTTAAAGAAATTGAGTGAAATATCCTTGATTCTTCAAACCCCTACTCTACTTTTACTCTTCTTCTTCCATGAGTTTGAGAGAGAGAAATATTGTGTAGAAGATGAACCTTTTTTATTTGATTTGGGTGTTTGTGACCCTAACCTTACCCAAAACGACCTCACTTTAATAGGACTTAAAAGGAAAAGATCCATTTAACCCTTATTAAATGACCCTACCCAAGTGCCACGAGGGGCCCCACGAGCTGTGGTCATGACCACGAGCCGTGGTCCCACTCGTGGACTTGAGGCAGTGCCTAGGCACTTAGTGCCTTAAGCTCACACGCCCAAGGTATTCTCACGAGGGGTTCTATGAGCCGTGGTCCCTGATATACCGTGAGTTTACGGTATTTCTAATACATTTCACTAACAAGTTGTGTGTGTCTAGGGCCTTTTTGTATTTGTTTTTATATGTTTTTATTGTATTTTGCAGGAAAGATGTTCAGGGGCGATAATAAAGAGACAGCTGA
>JAJONZ010031591.1:0-22974 GCA_029582445.1 Solanum paucissectum
TATATATATATATATATATATATATATATATATTATTTTTTTAATTTTTAATTTTTCAAAAAAGAAGAGTCAAAATGATATGTAGTGGTATTCAACCTTCAAAGTTTGCCTTAAAATATTCAAAATAAAAAAATTATATCCCCCATATTCATTCTCAACATAATTATTCTCATACTTAGAGCTTGTTTGGCATTACTACTAAGAACTGCTTATTTTAGAAGCACTTTTTTAAAAATAGCTTTTCAGAAAAGTGCTTTTCAAAAAAATAATTTGTGTTTGACTAATTTTCTTTAAAAAGTGCTTTTGAGAGTCAAATTATGAGAAAAGGCAAGTATCAATGTGTTTTTAATATTAAGATTATTTATAGAGAGAAAATATTTTAAACATCTAATACAGAAACTTTAATTACATTTTTAATTTAATTATTTAAAATGTACATATTCAAATTTTCAATCAATATTGTACATAGATAAATATTGTTAAAAAATATTGAAAAGAGTAATATTTTTGTTATTTGTTACCTATTTTTTTAATTCAATCTTAGCTATTTTTTTTTTTTTTTGTAAAATACTTTTTTTTTAAAAATCCAATTAAAATAAAATAGTACATAAATTAAGAAACGAAAAATTTGTCATTTGTTACTTTTTTGGGAGGGTTTAAAATCTTTAATTGTTACTTCTTTTTTTTTTAATACTACAAAAATATTGTTGTTACTTTTATTTCTACTTCTCTAAATAATGCATAAAGTAATATATACGATATAATATATAAATAATAATATAAAACATAAATAAAATAAAAAATAAGTTTTTGAATAAAAATCAACCAAACTTATGAAATATGTTAATTAATTAATAAGGGATATATTGATAAATATGTAGAGTCCGGAACCTAAATAAGTCACATAAAGATAAAAGTGACCAAAATAAGCCACTATTCTAGTAAGTAACTAAAATAGGCTTAGTTGAAGAAAGAAATTCATTTCATGCAATATTCCAAACGTTTTCCATTAGTCTCATAACGTGTATATTTTAATATATAACGAAACTATTTTTTACACCTTGTAAAATGGAACTATTTCTTACACTTTGTAAGGTGTAAGTTTTTCTTACATTTTGTAAAGTGAAAGTTTTTCTTACACTTTATAAAGTGGAAGAAAATCTTACATTTCAAGAAAAGTTACTTTCGCGAAATTCAGAATGGTGGGTCTCTTTTTAATATATATATATAAATTTATGCATCAAATTTTACATTTCAAATGTTGAAATCCCGGATCATGCTTTCTGGAGAATTTGAAATTAAATTTCAAATCATAATTCCAAATTGCATATTCAATCATTAATTATAAATCATGACTTCATATTGTATGTCCAAACACAAGCTAGACACCAACAAATCTATGTTTTTACTGATGAAATAGTGTGGTGTAGATTGTTGCTAGCGAGCCAGTGGAACCCAAAAGATGTTGTTTGACAAAATATTGTTTTTATAATTAGTTTTAATTTACCTAAAGGAAAAATATAAATCTTTCATATTTGACTAATCAATTGATTCTTTGAGTAAAAGATTTTGGACTCTTATAGATTGGGATTCAGTATTTTTTCTCACTTTACGTTATACGCAATGTATAGGTAAAGTAACTTTTCTTAAAGTGTAAGATTTTCTTCCAATTTTTAAAGTGTAAGAAAAACTTCCACTGTAATGACTGGGTTCCTTCGTTATAGAAAAGTCAACGGAGAAAATTTTTGGATCGAAAAACTTTGTCGTAGTAACTTGGAATTTCCCAACCTAGTCCAGATTTGGATGAAATCGGAGTCATTAGGGTGTAGGGAAATCTGGTAATAATTGGGTGATTTAATTATGATTTTGATTACATGAGTAGTTAGATAAGTCGTTAAGGAACCCCTACGACTTTACGGAATTGAATTCGGGTGAGGAAAACTCCCAAAATCGATCTTAGCATGAACGGTATTTTCTGAGTGTCGTTGGTTAAAGGTGTGTTGTGAAATGGGGGTCTTGGAATTATTAAAATAGCTCACTGGTTCCGTGCAAGCCGCTAGGGCGGGATTTCTGCCGCCAGGGCGGGGCCGCTATAGCGGGGTGAGGGCCGCTGTGGCGGGTTCGACGCGACTTAAGGTCGTAAATAAACCCCAAAATGTCTTTATTCTACACTTTTCAATTTTTAGAGCTAAGGAACAAACCCAGGCGATTCTTGACAGGTTTTCACCATTCTTGAGGCTAAATGAAAGATTTTAACTCCCCGAATCTGCTTTCGATCCGTAGAACGTAATCTAATGGATAATTATCGATGAGGGAGGGTTTTGATCTAGAAACTATGGAGGAAAAATCCCTATTTTGGATACTTGGGATCATGGGTATGATCTAGGGTTCATAGAATTGTTAGTAATTTGGGTAATTAGTAATTTTTTTTTATTGATTACCATATTATATTGATTGTTTGTAGACCAAGAACAAGCAGAACGAATCCAGAAAGGGAAGGATCAAGTTTCTTAGGGTTTCAAGCTTGTTTCGAGGTAGGTGATGGTTGTGATTCTATGATTGTGTGATGTATGATTGTCTTGTTTCATTATGATACATGTATGTATGCGAATGTTGTTTTATTGATCACACTTGTTGTAAACGAGGATATATAATTGATGAATGCCATGAATCATTACTTGATTGTATGATTATGAGAATGTACTTTGTGATTATGATTGTGGCTTGTTGAATGGATCGGGTGTTGCATTTCGACACACTAACTTAGATCGGTTGCCACGTTTTGGCATAATTATGGGATCGGTTGCCACGTTCCGGCATAAACATTGGATCGGGTACCACGTTCCGATATGCTAACTATTTGGGTTTGGGTTCCATGAGAGGAACATTGACTTGTCATAATTGTGTATCTTGAGAAATATGAAGTTGTTCGTTGTTCGTAAATGTTGATAATATTGTATATGTTTGATATATGCATGTGATTATATTGTATTGATTTATGTATGTTGCACTTAGTGGGATAGCCGCGTGATCCTACCAGTACACTGTGGTTGTGTACTGATATTGCACTTGCTCTTTCTTTGTTGAGTACAGGGCATCTTCAAGCGGCTATTGATAGACGCGGTTTAGAAGATCAGTGATCGTTCGAATTCAAGGGTGAGCCAATTCTTCCGGGCTGCCATGGGTTCTCTTTCGTCTATGTCCATCATTTCGGACTTAGACTTTCTAGTTAGTTATTCGTGCAATTAGTTTGGGGTTGTATCCCTTCTTGTTTAGACTTATGGTTCATTGTTAGATGTTTTGGTACATTGACTTTCAGGTTCTAGGTGTATTTTTCCGCAATTATTTAGTTGTTAGATCTTTAGGGAGTTTATGGGAACTTCAGTTTTTAGCTATTTAACTTGCTTCCGTAACTTAATGCTTTAGTGTTTGGTTAGTTGCTTGGTTTGGATTGGATTGTAGTAGTGGTTCTCCCACCAAAGGGTTAGTGTGGGTGTCAATCACGATGGTCTGGGTAGTGACAAAGTTGGTATCAGAGCTTAGGTTCGTTGGTCTCGATATACCAAAATGATTCTAGTAGAGTCTTGCGGAACAGTATGGGGATGCCTTTACTTTTCTTCAAGAAGCTATAAGACTTTAGGAAATCTCTCTATTTTCTCGTCTCCTTTCGTGCTATAACTTGATTCAAATTGGTATTTTTCGATTCAAATTGGTATCTAACCTCCTTCACTCTTCTGTCCGCAGATGGTTAACACTAGATACAACGGCGTCAAGCCCGTAGCTCCCATCAATGCTCCAGCTGAGGAATCTACAGCGAGAGGTTGCGGTCGAGGCAGGGGTAGAGGCTGAGGAAGAGTGGCGCTTGCTAGAGATGGGGTACCGGTCAAAAATGTTCCTCAAAATGAGGCCCCTCCCATACATCACGAAGAGATTGAAGAGGATATTGAGGTTGAAATATTGAGGAGGTTGGACAAGAGGAAGAGGTGTAGGCTGAGACTACCGGTGTTCCTCCCATCGACCCAGTGTTAGCTCAACAAATCATGTCATTTTTGAAAGGATTGGCCAGTCCTGGAGTGCTTCCATCTGTTCAAGCAACTTAAGCTCCCGACAATCCTCCTATTGCTATCACTACTCCCAAGGTGGGTGGAAACATAGGTACTGATGCTTTCTTCCGGCCTTTGTTGAGTTCTGTTATGACTAGTAATGAGCATGAAATGTTGACTAAGTTTTTGAAGCTAAAGCCTCATATGTTTCTTGGTTCTGAGAATTAGGATGCTTATGAGTTTATCTTAGATTGCTATGAGACGCTTCATAAGTTGGGAATTGTCCATTAGCATGGGGTTGAGTTTGTGACCTTTCAACTTCAAGGTGAGGCTAAGCAATGGTGGAGGGCTTATATAGAATGTAGATCTTCAACTTTACCTCCACTTACTTGGACCCAATTTCATGCTCTCTGTTTCTAGAAAAGTATGTGCCTAGAAATTTGAGGGATCATAAGAAGGATAAGTTCATGGCTTTGGAGCAAGGTGGTATGTATGTGGCTGCTTATAAGGCCAAGTTTCATGCTTTGTCTAGATATGCTACTCAATTGGTGACTACTGAGGAGGAGAAGATCGGTTTATTTATTAGGGGACTAAATTCTGAGTTGCAGGTTGACCTCTGCAGGAAGGAGCTTTAATGAGGTAACAGACTATGTTAAGAAAGTGGAGGGGGTGAGGCGAGACGGTCAGGCTAAGGCATTGGCAAAAAGGGACAATAATTCGGCAACTTCCAAGGTTCTTATTCTAGAGGTTCAAGTAGGCCAACGCTTGCAGCCAAGACAAATAAGTTCGTTATTCCCGCCTCTACAAGTAATTACTCAGGAACTCCATCTCATAATTTGATTTAGGATAGCCAGGGAGTTGCGCCTTCGACGGGCAACATACCATCTTTTGATCGAACTTGCTACAATTTTGGAGAACCTGGGCATATGAGGAGAGATTTTCCCCACCCACGAGTGTTAGATTCCGTGCAGCAGTAGACTAGAGAAGTGGTACCCGCGGGAAATGGTAATAATGGTAGAGGACGTCCACAAGGTGGACGAGGAGGTAATCAGCGAGGCCGTGGAGGTATAGGAAATGGTGCAGGCAGGGGTAACGTGCAACTAGACAAAGAAGTGGCTCGTCAAGATGATAGTGCTCAGTGTTGTGCCTTTCTGGGCAAGAATGAGGCAGAGGCATCTGACGCGGTGATCATAGGTATTATTTTTGTATGTGACCGGATGGCTAATGTGTTATTTGATCCGGGTTCTACTTATTTGTATGTATCCGTGCGATTTGCCTCAGAATTTGCTATGATCTGTGATATACTTGATGTCCCTATACATGTTTCTACCCCAGTTAGAGAGTCAATCATAGTCACCCATGTCTATCGTGCTTGTCCTATTTTGTTTATGGGTTTTTAAACTTGGGCTGATTTAGTGATTTTGGATATCACTTATTTTGACATAATTTTAGGCATGACTTGTTTGGCCCCCTATTATGTTGTGCTTAATTGTAATACTAAGTCTGTAACTCTAGAAATTCTGGAAAGGGAAAAATTAGAGATGGAAGGGGTGTACAAGCCTAAGCAAGCTAAGATCATATCCTCCATTCGGGCTAGAAAATTGATAGGTTAGGGTTGTTTGGCTTATTTGGCTCATATTAGGGATGTTGAGGTTGAGACTCCATCCATTGACTCAATTCCTGTGGTGTTAGAATTTAGAAAAGTGTTTCCTAATGACTTGCCTGGTATGCCTCCGAATAGAGATATAGACTTCTGCATTGATTTACAACCTGGTACTCGTCCCATTTCTATCCCTCTATATCGCATGGCTCCGGCAGAGTTAAGAGAGCTTAAGGCTCAAATCCAAGAGCTTCTTGATAAGGGATTTATTTGTCCTAGCGCTTCTCCATGGGATGCTCCAGTTTTGTTTGTTAAGAAAAAGGATGGTAGTATGAGAATGTGTATAGATTATCGACAATTGAATAGGGTCACTATTTGAAACAAGTATCCTTTGCCTCGAATAGATGATATTTTTGACCAATTGCAAGGTGTATCAGTTTTATCTAAGATTGATCTAAGGTCTGGCTACCATCAGCTGAAAATTAGGCCTGAGGATGTCCCCAAGACGACGCTTAGAACTCGCTATGGGAACTATGAGTTTTTGGTTATGTCTTTTGGTTTGACAAATGCGCCTGCAACTTTCATGAGTTTGATGAATGGGGTGTTCAAACCATTCCTTGATTCATTTGTTATAGTCTTTATTGATGATATTTTGGTCTATTCGAAAAGTGTGGAAGAGCATGCCGACCATCTTCGTATTGTTTTGGGTGTTCTTGGGAAATAAAGGGTGTATGCAAAATTTTCTAAGTGTGAATGTTGGTTGACTTCGGTTGCATTTTTGGGACATGTAGTGTCAAAAGAAGGGGTAATGGTAGATCCTCAAAAGATTGAGGCGGTTAAGAATTGAGTTCGGCCTAGCCCTGTGATGGAAGTTAGGAGTTTTGTTGGGCTCGCTAGCTATTATCGTCGATTTGTGAAGAACTTTGCTTATATTGCCACTCACTTGACTAATTTGACCAAAAAGGAGATACCATTTAAATGGACTAAAAAATGTGAGGAGAGATTCCAAAAGCTCAAGACTCTCTTGACCACCGCTCCTATTCTAGCATTACCGCGGGTTGTAGGTAAAGATTTTATTGTTTATTGTGATGCTTCACATTCTGGTTTGGGTGTTGTGTTGATGCAGGATAAATATGTTATAACTTCTGCCTCGCGTCAATTGAAGGTGCATGAGAGGAATTATCCAAGACATGATTTGGAGTTGGCAGCGATAGTGTTTGCTATTTAGATATGGTGGCATTACCTCTATGGTGTCAAGTGTGACGTGTTTACTGGTCATCTTAGTTTGCAGCATGTGTTCACTCAAAAGGATCTGAATTTGAGGCAACGAAGGTGGATGGAGTTACTAAAGAATTATGATGTGACCATTCAATACCATTCGGGCAAGGCTAATGTGGTGGCAGACGCTTTGAGTCGAAAAGTGGTGAGTATGGGTAGTTTAGCTTGCAGGAGTGTATCCAAGCGACCTTTGGCTATGGAAATTCAGACCTTAGAGTCTAAGTTCATGTAGTTGGGCATCTAGAAAGAGGTGGGGTGTTAGGTATCATTAAAGTGAGGGCCACATTCATTGAAGAGATCAAGGCCAAACAGTTTGAGGATGAGAATTTGGAGGAGCTTAGAAAGAAGACTACGATTGGTAAGGCACAAGATACCACTCTTGATGCGGAAGGTGTGCTCAGTTTTAAGGGAAGAATTTTTGTTCCTCGAGTTGATGACTTGATTCAGAAATTGTTGACAGAATCTCATGGCTCGCGATATTCTATTCATTCAGGTGTGACCAAGATGTACCGAGATTTGAAGCGAATTTATTGGTGGTCGGGCATGAAGATGGATATAACGGAGTTTGTGGCTAAGTGTCAAAATTGCCAACAAGTGAAATATGAATACCAAAGGCCTGCAGGCTTGCTTCAAAGAATGCCAATTCCGGAATGGAAGTGGGAAAGGATAGCCATGGATTTTGTGGTTGGTCTTCCCAAGACATTGGGGAAGTTTGATTCTATTTGGGTAGTGATTGATAAATTGACTAAGTCAGCCCATTTTATTCTGGTAAGAATAGATTATAATGCTGAATAATTGGCTAACGTTTAAGTGAAAGTGATAGTGAGGTTGCATGGGGTGCCCCTCTCTATCATCTCAGACCATGGTACCCTATTCACATCTAAGTTTTGGAGGAAATTACATGATGAATTGGGCACACAACTCACTTTTAGTACAACCTTCCATCCATAGATAGACGGGTAGTTAGAGAGGACTATTCAAACGTTAGAAGACATGTTAAGTGCATATGTGATTGATTTTGGAGGGCATTGGGATAAGTTCCTACCTTTGTGTGAATTCTCCTATAATAATAGTTATCACTCTAGCATAGATATGGCACCATTTGAGGCACTCTCTGGGAGGGGATGTAGATCACCCATAGGATGGTTCGAGGTTGGAGATGTAAAACCATTGGGGGTAGATTTAGTGAAGAATTCTCAAGATAAGGTGAGGAGTATTCAAGCTAAGATTCTAGCAGCCCAGAGTAGGCAGAAGAAGTATGTGGATCATAAGGTAAGAGACATGGCGTTCCAAACCGGTGAGAATTTTCTTCTTAAGGTATCACCCATGAAGGGGGTGATGAGATTTGGCAAGAAGGGTAAGCTAAGTTCGCGATACATTAGTCCATTTGAGGTTCTTGAATGTGTGGGACCGGTAGCGTATAGATTGGCTTTACCTCCTAATTTATAGGGAGTTCATCCAGTATTTCATGTGTCCATGGTGAAGAGGTATCATTGTGACTGGGATTATATCATTAAGTGAGACTCAATTGTGTTAGACAAAGACCTTCAATAAGAGGAGGAACCGATTGCAATTCTTAATCATGATGTGCGTAAGTTGAGGACCAAGGAGATTAAGTCCGTGAAAGTTCAATGGAAGCATCGTCCATTTGAGGAAGCTACTTGGGAAACCGAGAGGGATATGCGAGATAAGTATCCCCAATTGTTCGTCGATTCAGGTACTACTTCATCCCTTCTTTAGCCTATTTTTCCTAAGTTGTCACTCGGGGATGAGTGATGGGTAAATTGGTCTCTATTGTAACGACCGGGTTCCATCGTTACAGAAAAGACAACGGGGAAAATTTTTGGGTCGAAAAACTTTGTCGTAGTAACTTGGAATTTCCAAACCTAGTCCAGATTTAGATAAATTCGAAGTTATTAGGGTGTAGGGAAATCTTGTAACAATTGGGTGATTTAATTATGATTTTGATTACATGAGTAGTTAGATAAGTCGTTAAAGAACCCCTACAACTTTACGGAATTGAATTCGGGTGAGTAGAACTCCCGTAATCGATTTTAGCGTGAACGGTATTTTTTTAGCATCGTTGGTTAAAGGTGTGTTGTGAAATGGAGGTTTTGGAATTATTAAAATAGATTACTGGTTCCGTGCAAGCAACTGGGGCGGGATTTTTGCCGCCAAGGTGGGGCCGCTGTAGTGGGGTGAGGGCCGATGTGGTGGGTTCGACGCCACTTAAGGTCGTAAATAAACCCCAAAATGTCTTTATTCTGCACTTTTTGGTTTTTAGATTGAACCCCAGGAGATTCTTGATAATTTTCCACCATTCTTGAGGATAAAGGTAAGAGTTTAACTCCCCGAATCCATTTTTCGATCCTTAAAACACAATCTAATGGGTAATTATCGATGGGAGAGGGTTTTGATTTAGAAACTATGGTGGAAAAAGCCCTATTTTGGATACTTGGGATCATGGGTATGATCTAGGGTTCATAGAATTGTTAGTAATTTGGGTAATTAGTAATTTTTTTTATTGATTTTTGTATTATATTGATTGTTTGTAGACCAAGAACAAGCGGAACGAATACAAAAAAGGAAGGATCAAGTTTCTTAGGGTTTCAAGCTTGTTTCGAGGTAGGTGATGGTTGTGATTCTATGATTGTGTGATGTATGATTGTCTTGCTTCATTATGATACATATATGTATGCGAACGTTGCTTTATTGATCACACTTGTTGTAAACGAGAATATATAATTGATGAATACCATGAATCATTACTTGATTGTATGATTATGAGAATGTACTTTGTGATTATAATTGTGGCTTGTTGAATGGATCGAGTGTTGCATTTCGACACACTAACTTAGATCGGTTGCCACGTTCTGGCATAATTATGGGATCGGTTGCCACGTTCCGGCATAAACATTGGATTTGGTACCACGTTCCGGTATGTTAACTATTTGGGTTTGGGTTCCATGAGAGGAACATTGACTTGTCATAATTGTGTATCTTGAGAAATGTGAAGTTGTTCGTTGTTCGTAAATGTTGATAATGTTGTATATGTTCGATATATGCATGTGAATATATTGTTGTATTGATTTATGTATGTTGCACGTAGTGGGATAGCCGCATGATCTTACCAGTACACTGTGGTTGTGTACTGATATTCCACTTGCTCTTTCTTTGTTGAGTACATGGCATCTTCAAGCGGCTATTGACAGACCTCGCTTAGAAGATCAATGATCGTTCGAATTCAAGGGTGAGCCAATTCTTCCGGGCTACCATGGGTTCTCTTTCGTCTATGTCCACCATTTTGGACTTAGACTTTCTAGTTAGCTATTAGTGCAATTAGTTTGGGGTTGTATCCCTTCTTGTTTAGAGTTATGGTTCATTGTTAGATGTTTTGGTACATTGACTTTCAAGTTCTAGGTGTATTTTTCCGCAATTGTTTAGTTGTTAGATCTTTTGGAAGTTTATGGAAACTTCAGTTTTTAGCTATTTAACTTGCTTCCGTAACTTAATGCTTTAGTTTTTGGTTAGTTTCTTGGCTTGGGTTGTAGTAGTGGTTCTCCTACCAGAGGGTTATGTAACGACTCCGAAAATGATAGGTTTAACTAGAGCCTAAACGTGGGGGTTAACGTCAAGAGTTAAGGGCAAGGTCAAAGGGTTTTGGGTGTATGCCATGGTTTGGGAACCTAGGCTACCTAAAACTAGGCCTAGCTACTGCCTACCTAGACCACGAGGGTCTTCACGACCCGTGGTTGGCTAGGCAGTAAGCCCTAGAATGGTGCCAAGCCAAGGTTGTCCTTCACGAGCCACTTCACTGCTCGTAGTCATGATCACGGGCCATGGGAAGGCTCATGGGATTGCCTTAGCTTGATGAGGGTTATGTCTTGATGAGGTAGCTACTGCTCCAAAGACCACGGGCACCACCACGAGCCGTGGTGCCCTAGACGGTCCGTCAAAGTGGTCTTGTAGATCACTTGTGCTCAAGGGGAGTCAAGGCAACTTGGCCAAGCCACTGCCTCAAGACCACGACCATCACCACGACTCGTGGGAGGTATCGTGGTCTTCTCTTAGGCCATTGAGGGCTTGGCAAGGATGAGAGGCACACCGCCTAGGGGACCACGGCCACCACCACGAGCCGTGGTGCCCCTCACGACCCGTTAAGTTGGGTGTGGTTCCTGACGGGGGTACCTAAAATGGGGAGTTTTAAGTAATTTCCCTTTTATTAATTATTGTGTGGGGTTGATTTTAATTATTTTATATCACTGTTATATATAGTTTTCAGTCTTAAAACAAGTCATTTACTCCTTATTTCCCCAAATCAAATCAAATCAAAGAGTTCCTTTTGCAAAAATTCTCTATCTAGAAGTTCCCAAAGAAGAAGAAGAAGTGGGAACTAGGGTTGTGGATTCAAGGCGTTTCTTCTTCAAATTTCTTGGGGAATCACAAGCAAGGTATGGTGATCCTTCATCTAGGGGTAGCTTTCACCCCTAGAGTCTATTCAAAAATAATTTTCAAAGTTTTCAAGTTCATGAAAAACCTAAGGTTTTACTCAATCTCATGGGTTCCTTTATTAAACGTTTTCAAATGGTTATTAATGACAAAATATGATTGTATTAGTGTTTAATTGATGATTTATGATGAAAATTCTCTATGAACCCATGAATTCTCTGAATTCCTAAATTGTGCCTTTATGAAGTGGGTTTGTTGATTACATAAGCTTATGAATAGAAATTGCTTTGGGTTATTGAATTTTATCATTATCCATGCCTTAATATTATAGTGAATTATTGGTGTGTTGGTGATTTGAGATTCATGGACTTGAAGGCATAGTATGAGGAATTAAGTATTATCATGATATCTTGTATATGAATGTGAATTCAATGAAGTTAACGTGATCATGTCTAGTTCTACCATAGGCAAGTAGGACACCTCTTTACGGTGTGGGGCCATACGACACCGGATTCCATGGTTAGCTCTCATGGTCTATGTCGGTTAATGCCTATTCCCGTCATGTGAGATGTGCATTATAGTTTCTTGAGAAGTTCTATGAAGTGTGGGTGGTAGTATGGGATGTCATCCATGCATTGCACGAGTAGGCTTTGAGAGGGTCATAGTGAGTTCTCTAAGTCTTAATGACTAATGTATGATAGTGTCCTCAATGAAGTTAATGAAGAATGTTGACTTATATGCTTAAATGAGATGATGCATGTTATACTTGGATTGTATTATGGGTTACTTCCTTGTCATGATTTATTGAGTATGAATGTGCTTTGTCTATGGTGGCTTTAAAGGAGTACTTAGTGTGAGTAGTAGTATGGGATGCTACTTGCACATTGCACAAGTATGACTTAGAGTTGTCTTAGGTGATAGTCCTTATGTGATGATATGACTTATGAAAGGTTTATGTCTATTATGTATGAGTATTGTATAAAGGTAGAAAGGATGAATGGTAAGTTCACTTTTGGTGACCTTAATGTGGTACTTTAGTGTGGATGGTGGTTTGGGACGCTATCCATTCATTGCACAAGGTATAGCATGAGGGTTACTTGAAGTGAAGGCCTAATGTTAAGGTAATGATTTACATGTGGATTATGTTCAAATGTGATATTATGACTTGTATGATGATTATACTTGTATTTGATGTCTCTTAAACTATTGTACATGATATTTCTAAAAAGTAGCATAATGGATGGTTTTCAACCAAAATGTCCCTTTTAAAGCATGTTTTTGCATAGTCATCATACTTTCTACATTTTTGTGTGCTAACCCATATTTCTCTTATTTTACTACAAGTGTAGGTTTCGACAAGTGAGTTGCTTCTCTCTAGTTCAAGTGCTTGGATTGATATTCTCTCAAGACTAAGTGGTATGTCATCATAGATCGAGGACAAGTACTTTTGAAGTTTCTTTTCTTCATGTAATAGACAATTGTTAGTCTTTTGATTGTAAAGGGTCGTGACCCTACTTTAGTTTTCAAGACATTGTTTAGATGGCCATGTGAGACTTTAGACTTCCGCTGTATTTTTTAATGAAGTTTTTGGATAGTTTGGATTTAAATAAGTTTTAAATTCCGCACTATTTCTACATATCGAATGTCATGAATGCTAAGAGGCTTGTACAGTACCCCTTCGGGGTCAAGTATACCGTGTGACGTCCGAGGTGTAGGCTCGGGTCGTTACAAACTTGGTATCAGAGCACAAGATTTTGGAAATGGTTTTTAGGATTGATGTCTCACAAGCCACGTCTAGAAGAGTCTTGTTCATCGGTGTGAGTCGCGACACATCTATGAGTGAGAGGCTATAGGACGTTAGGAAGTTACACTTCTTTCATTATTCTTAAAGTCGTACCTTAGAGTTTAGCTCTATAAGTGCCTTTTTCCTAATCCTTCTCTTGTGTTTATAGGATATGAATACCAGAAGGACGCCCGCAAGGAGAGTGGAAGAGGAGGTGGTGAATGAGGGAGTTCCTCCCCAAGATCCTCAAGGTCCTCAAGGCGACCAAGTTGCTCAAGACAACCAAATCCCGGTTGATGCTCCGGCCATGACTAATGATTAAATTAGGTCGTCTTTTCTGACCTTAGCCCAAGCTATGACAGCCCAAGTTACTACTTTGACATTTTTCGAGTAAAGAACAAACTCAATAATTTTTTTGGAAAGAGAATTGAGCAACCATGACAATACCATGTTATTGCATCTTGTCCATGCTTTTTGAAGGGTTTTATCAGTAGGAAAAATTAGAGATTCATCAATGAATCTTAATTTGTTTTTTATTGAAAGAGCAATAATTTTAACCCTTCTCCAGCCACTGTAGCTTTTACTATCAAAGGCAGTGGGACAAGGTTCATGTCGGGATAATCAGAAGGGTGAATGTAGAAAGCATGTGATAATCTACTGCATTAGTTATATATGGATTGCATCACTCTTTTCAGTTATCTTATCACTTTCAAAATCAGACATATTGAAAGATTATGAGACAAAACGAGACAGAGTAAGAAGAAGAACAAAATGAGAAAAAGGAAAAAAAATTAACACTGCTCTTAAACAATGTTAAAATAAATAAAGCGATGCATAAAATTTCTTCTTTTATTTCGGAATAAATCAACTGTACAAAAGACCTCAATTTATAATACTCAATAGTTAAACCGTAAGCTTATTTACATAACAAAATAAAGGAATAAAAATATTATATACACCTAAAAAGGAAAAATGAATCTCTAATATTCTAGGAAAATAATATTGTGTAATGAAAATGAAATTCCAACAAATAGTGATTTTGGTCAAGTAAAGTTTTCTATATTCACAAAAAAAAAAAACTATCAACATCATGTTACTATCTAATTATTGAGTTATCTAAAAAGCGACATGAATTAAGGTTTTTAAATACAAAAGTAATGATTTGATTTACTAAAGGAGGAGTAATTCACACTTCTCTGGTAGATAATTAATGCTTTGATTGGATATAATGGTTGAAAAATAGAAATTATAGCATATGAAATTGATATACCCTATAGGTAAATTTTCTGGTTTAGATATAGACTAAAAATAAAGGCATTATCTATATGCTTTAATTTCCATCATATATGAAAGTGAACTAATGGTTCCAACAATCTAAACAACTAATACAAATCCTTTGGTAATGCCTCCAGTTGGACTTGTTTCTTTCTTTTGAAGGATTAATCCAAATCTACCAGTAAAAAATACAACAATGTTAACACAAATATACATTCTAGACAAAAGGTATGGATTCTACCGAACCAACAAGTAGAATTGTAGCTCTGCCCCTACAGGAAACATGAAGGAAAAATAACTGGAAGAGTTGTGAAAAAGAAACAATGGTGTCAACATATCACCGAAAAGAGACTCAGTACCATAGTAAGTGTCACAAATAAAGGGTACCACAAGTTGGCGTTGTAAGGTGGCTCTTCGATAATAGATCGTGCTTTTTTTATAACGGTGGTATTCGGGCCAACTTGCACACACCTCAACTAATTTAATGAGAAACGTGTAACCTCCCAACAACAACAGGTGTCAGGTAACTATATTCACCTAGGCTAGAACAAGATAAGAAGAATCACCTAATGTTTTATCTCTACTAGAAATTGAACTTGAGACCTTATGGTACTCAACCCACTTCATTGACTTCTAGGCCACACCCTTGGGTGTATAATAGTTCCAGTGTTATCAGGGGAAATCTATGATCTTAAAAAATTGAAGTTAAAAGGTGAAATAACAAATACAAAACTTTTGTTTCTTCAAACTATAAGTCCAAAAGGCTAAACAGGAATAACGAACAACAAGCACAAAATTGTGAGGTTCGAATTTGAGGATGAAGAACAATAGTCATATAATTGGGAAGCCAATTACTCTCCAAGCCAAAGCTAAAAAAATAATCAAATTTATACTACTAGACAGAGTGTTTCATCGTCTTTTATTAATAATAAATTAAAAATCTCCACATGAATACAAGTAAGGGAATTAGGCCTTATTTTACTAATCCTAATAAGGTAACAAACCTATAGTAATTAACAAGCTGGAACTAATCAGTTTTAATTGCACTCCATTTTGTAAATATCATTTGACATGAAAAAATAGTTCAAACTTTGATAACTAAGCAACAACGAAATGTTCCTCTATAACTATCATCAAGGGTTCATTGAATACATCAATAACAGACTCCATCAACTTAGCAGCGACAACAGACATCGCAAATGCAGCAAATATGAGCAACAACAACCAATAATTGAGATGATTGTTGATCACCAACACATCCAAGAATTTTGGAAGTGGCGTTGTTAATTGAACAGGCAATGACTAGTCGTCTAATATATTGCCACGTTTAATTAACAGAGCCTCTTATGAAATTCTTAGAAGTCTATCCTCTAGTCGTCTCAACTATTGGTTGTTGCTGCTCTATTTGTTGCATTTGCTATATCTATTGTTACTATCGTGTTAATGGAGTCTATTAGTGATGTACCGTGGGAACCTTTGCTTGTTGTTTCATAGGCACATTTTTTTGTCACTTAAGTGGCCTCAGAGGTTGCTGTTGGAGAGGCGGTGGCTGCAACAATGGTCATATATTTGGGAATTTTTTTTGGAGGACATCTATAAATAAAACCTAAAATATGATCTCCAAAAGGGGATGTCATGTATAGATAGAAGAAAAAAATAGGGAATGCAACTGAGTGGTATAAAATAAGGAAAAAAAAAGGATTTTATAGTTGGTGTGAGGTGTTTTTACAAGATAATATTAGGAAATCTTATAAATAACATTTCATATATATTGGTTTATATTAGATTTAATAAAGTCAAAATTAATCCAAACCTACCAATTTTCTTAGAACCTACAAAAAACATAATCTTAGTATGGATTTTTTCATCATAAAATAGGTAAATTGTTATAAATAAAGTGATATCTATCTGTTAGAGAATATTTAGGAACCTTAACTTTGGGAGCAAGCCAATTTTCCCCTATATAGAAAAGACGTTTTCATTGTAAAATCATCCCTCGAGAGAAATAATAAGTTTTTTCTTCTATCTACTTTCTTCTTATTATTATTTTATAGTTTCATAACACATTATCAATAAGAGTGAAGGTTAATTTTGAAGAATTAATTAGATATGGACAATTCTCAAAGCATGTTATCTAATTATGAAGACATTTGCTTGATCGATTCTGGTACAACACACACGATATTCAAAAATGAGAAATATTTTTCTCATTTAAGTATGGGCAAAATAAATGCTGCTACAATTTTTTGATAGTACTAATATGATTGAGGGCTTTGGAAGAGCCATTATAATTTTGCCTATGGGAACTAAACTCATCATAAATAATTCTATGCTTTCTCCCAAGTCTCTGAGAAACTTGTTGAGTTTTAAAGACATCCGTGAAAATGGTTATCATATCCAATCAATTGATGAAATAAATCTTGAATATCTTGGTATCACCAAGAATGTCTCTGGGCAGACACATGTTATAGAAAAGTTTCATGCTTTATCTTCTGGCTTGTATTGGACAAGAATTAGTGCAATTTGAGGCACATTCTATAGTAAATTAGAAGTTTAGTGATTCCAATACTTTTGTACTTTGGCATGATCGTATGGGACATCCTGGGTCTATAATAATGAGACAAATTATAGAAAATTCAAATGGATATCCATTAAAGGACCTAAAAATTCTTTTAATTGGTAAATTTTCTTGTACTGTTTGTTATCAAGGTAAGTTAATTGTGAGATCATCACCAACGAAAGTTGAGATTGAGTACCTGCGTTCTTGGAACGTATACATGGGGATATTTGAGGTAGGTATATTCAAACTCGAACCAAAACTGATAATCCGAACCAATAATTTGGTTATTGGGTAAATGGTTCAGGTTAATGGTTTAATTGTTCAGGTGTCGATTTACTATAAAAATTTTATCGGCTTATCGGTTCGGGTCTCGATTTGGCCATATTTCTAATCGGGTGTCCGAATAACCCGATAAGAGTTTTTTTACATTTATATCACTTAAAGCCTTAGGCCCTTTTAGCCTTTAGGGTTTACACTTCAGTATTGAGACTCTTTCCAGTGAGTGACTTTATAGTTGATACTCAAATTTCACAATAATATTCCAAAGTTGCGACATCACTCATTGATTAACAGTCACTGCTCCCACGCCAGTGATTTATATGAATATCATTCTCTAAGTGTCTAAATTGAGATTCAAATGGTTGGTTCCCTTACTTTAAGTCATTGTTTTTATCTTTTCATTAGACTGAGTCAGTCAGTGAGATATGCATCTAATATTTCAATACTACAATCTGCAATGAAAAAGATTTTATTAGTAATGATCTCATGATCATTAATGGTTTTCATTAGTAGTGTTGTAATGATTTCTCTTTATAGTTCATATCGAAACTGGCTTGGTTGTTATGAGGAATCCTTTTGAATTTGCCAATTTGGGCAATATTGACATTTCTGCACAGGTTAATACGGAGTTTTATTAAGTGTTTTATGTAGTGCTGGACTAACAAGAAATTTTTTATCAGTGACTACTGGCTACTGCGTAATGTTAATTATTGATTAGTCCATTAGTAATTCTCAATGAAAATTATGTAAACTGTTAATGGTTAACCCAATAACCGAACTGATATCTTAACGGTTCCATAATGGTTTAGCATGATTACAAACCGATAAGTAAAATTGATAAATTCCAAAATCAAACTGAATCGACCAATACGCAGCCCTAATTTGAGGACCTATTCACCCACCTAGTGGGTCATTTAAATTCCTTATGGTCCTAAGAGATGCTTCTTCTAGATGGTCTCATGTGTGCCTATTGTCATCTCGTAACTTATCATTTGTAAAATTTTGGAAAAATTATAAGATTAAGGGCACAATTTTCTGATAATCATATTAAGTCCATTCGCCTTGATAATGCTGCAGAGTTTTCATCCTAATAATTTAATGATTATTGTCTATCACTTGGGATAAGAGTTGAACACCATGTTGCTCATTCATACTCATAATGGCCTCGCTAAGTCATTAATTAAACGTCTGCAGTTAATAGCAAGACCATTGCTTATGAAAACTACGTTGCACGCTTCTGTGTGGGGTCATGCAATTTTGCGTGTTTCAACACTTTATTCGTCTCAGACCAACAAATTATCATAAGTTTTCTCCACTTCAACTGGTTATGGGTCAAGAACCTAATATATTCCATCTAAATTTTTTGGATGTGTTGTACATATGCTCATGGCACAACCAAACAACACTAAGATGGGCCCTCAAAGAAGGTTAGGAATATATGTTGGTTTTGAATCGCCCTCTATTATTGGCTATCTTGAACCATGAATAAGAGACATATTTACTGCATGATTTGCAGATTATCGGTTTGATGAGATAGTTTTCCCAAAATTAGAGGGAGAAAATAGTGAAATAGACAAATTTATCATTGTCTCATCTTGATCCATTTTCTTTTATTTATGAGCAAGAAGTACTAAAGATTATTTACGTGGAGAAAATTGTAAATCAAATGCCAGACGCATTTACAGATTTGAAAAGGATTACTAAATCACATATTCCTACAGAGGATGTCCCAATTCGAATTGATGTCCCTATAGGACCATCCACTAGTGCAATAGTCAAAAGCATGCCTAAACCATGATATACCATTAGATTCTAAGGATCAAAATCTAAGATAAATAAAAATTAAAGGCCAAGATGACACTATGAAAGAATCTCATATGGAAGTTCAAAATTTGAATAATTTTTATATCCATGAAGGAATCAATTAGCTTGAGATTTAAGGAATTAAGAAACTATCCATAAATTCAAGAGATGTCGAAACTAATCCGAATCGATCAGAAATAGTGGTTAATTATATCTTTGCATATAATATTACAACAAAAGTCATGCAAGATAGTGAGGATATTGAACCTCAATATGTTGTATAATGTCGACAAAGAAATGATTGGCTAAAATGGCAAGAAGCAATTCAATGAGAGTTGAATTCACTTGTCAAGCGTGAAGTTTTTGGACCTATAGTTCAAATACCTAATGGTATTAAACCTGTTGGCTGTAAATGACTTTTTATGCGAAAAAAATGAGAAAAATGAAATACAAAGGTATAAAACACGTCTTGTTGCACAAGGATTTTCACAAGGCATGGTGTCGATTATGAAGAGATATACTCACCCATTATGGATGCAATAACATTGTGTTATCTCATTAGTTTCATAGTCCATGAGAGACTTGAAATGCATTTAATGGATGTGGTTAAAAATTATCTTTATGAATCACTTGATAATGAGATATACATGAATATTCCCGAAAGATTTACGATGCCTAAAGCATGTAGTTCAAAATATCAGGAAATCTATTCAATTAAATTGCAAAGATCATTGTTTGGTTTGAAGAAATCTAGATGCATGTGGTATAACCATCTTAGTGAGTATTTATTTAAGGAAGATTATACAAATGATGCAATTTGGTCATGTGTTTTATAAAGAAAATAACATCGGAATTCGTTGTACTTGCTATTTATGTTGATGATATAAACCTTATTGGAACTCCAATAGAACTTCAAAAGGCAATTGATTATTTAAAGAATAAATTTGAGATGAGAGATCTTGAAAGGACAAAATTATGTCTTGGTTTGCAAATTGAGCATTTAACAAATGGTATTTTTACTCATTAATCTGCCTACACAGAAAAAGTGTTGAAAAGATTTTGTATGGATAAAGCGCATCCATTAAGTACTCTGATGGTTGTTCATTCACTTGATGTGAATAAGGATCTATTCCGACCTTAAGAAAAGAATGAGGAAATTCTTGATTCTGAAGTACCATATCTTAGTGCAATTGGTGCACTAATGTATATCTTTCCAATACTACAAGGCATGATATTGCCTCCCTTGTTAATTTTTTAGCAAGGTATAGTTCTGCTCATGGGATCAAACACATATCGCGATATCTTAAAAGGAAAAATAATGTGGGCTTATTTTATTCTAACAATTACAGTTCCAATCTTGTTGGTTGTGCTGATGTGAGATATTTATCTGATCCACACAAAGCTCGATCTCAAATATGATATGTGTATATGTGGGGATACTGCCATATCTTGGAGATTTACAAAGTAGTCTACCATAGAGACTTCCTCAAATCATGCTGAGATATTAGCTATTCATGAAGCAAGTTGAGAATGTGTGTGGTTGAGGTACATGATACATCTCATTCGAGAAAAATATCGTTTGGAGTGTGATAAAATACCCACCATTTTATATGAAGATACTGAAGCATGCATATCACAACTAAAAGGGGGATTCATAAAATGAGATAGAACAAAACACATTTCGCCAAAACTTTTCTACACTCATGAGCTCCAAAAAATTGGTGATATAAATGTGCAACAGATTCATTCAAGTGACATCGTGGCTAACTTATTCACCAAGTCTCTACCAACTGCAACTTTCAAGATGATTGTGCGCAAGCTTGGAATGCGAATATTTAATTCTTTCAGTTATGTTCTCATTACGGGAAGTTAATTCACGTTGTACCCTTTTTCCCTTATGAGGTTTTGTCCCACTGGGTTTTCCTTGTAAGGTTTTTGATGAGGCATCCTAGATACGTATTATTAGATATGTGTACTCTTTTCTTTCAGTAGAGTTCTTCTTTTTAAAAAGTGTTTTTCAGTAAGGTTTTTAACGAGACACATTATCTACTAATTAGACATTCAAGGGGGAGTGTTATATATATAGTGAATGACTATCTTTTAGAGAATATAGGAGCTCTAACTTTGGGACCAAGTCAATTTTTCCCTATAAATAGAGGGGTCATCTTCATTGTAAAATCATCCCTCAAGAGAAATAATAAGTCGTCTCTCTAATTTCTCCTTCTTATTATTTTATAGTTTCATAACATAAATAAATTATTAATAATAATTAAATGTTTGCCCAGTCAACATTCAAATGCCTTAGAATGGTGTTCTCATCTCTATATACATTAATATGTTAATAACTCAATATCATACCTTGTAGTCTATAATATTAATCTTGATAGTTTAAATTATTTTGATTCACATTTTAATTATGAAAAAGGCTCAAATATGTCATCAAACTTTGAGAAAAGACTAATTTATCTCATCCGTTAAAAGTTTGGTTCATCTATGCCATTTACGTTTGAGAAAAGACATGTCAATGTCATTATTTTTTAGTTTTGCAAAACCATTTTTTTACCTCAACAAGACCCTGATGAGTCCACAAATTGGACTCATTTAGGGCTTTATTTTAATAGAAATTATGTCTTCAAATGCTTATTTTATCTCAATATCTGATGAAAACCTTTAAGTTTAAGGTATTTGAAGTTTGAAGGAATGCATGGACACTACTTCGCAAAAAGGAACGAAAAGGATGAAAAGAACGAGAAAACGAAGGCCTGAGGATCGCCAAGCATACTTGACGAATCGCCAAAGGGATGCACTCCGCCCTTTGTTCCAGTACGCGAAGCCCTGAAGGAAGTGGATCAAAAGGCGATTAAAGGAGCAGTCGGCGTGTCGCCGAATAGTTTCGTGAAGCAGTACTATGTCGCCCAATGACACAGAGCACAACGATGCCGAAGGACGGTGCAAGACGGCGATGAACTACACCAAAGGGCGAATCGCCGAGTTGATCGGCGATTTCGACTAATGTCGCCGAGTGATCCGCCACATCACATATTTTTATTATCAGATTTTAGTATCATATTTTTTTAGTACTTTTATTTTACTCTCAAGTTTGGAGAGGATTTTGAAGACTTGAAGAAGAAAGGGGTTTCACCTCTTTCAAATTTAGAAGTGGGTCTCTTGGATTCTCCCTTCTTTGCTTAAATCAAGGTTTAATTTCTTATACCCATTTGATTTCAACATCATTTTAGGTGTATTTTGTTATTTCTTGATGTGTGGCTAAAACCCCCCATTCTTGGGGTGTGATTTAGCAAATATGTGTTGATATTATTGTTGGGTCTTGCTTGCTAGTAGGTTAGATGTTTTTTAATGGTGATTTTACCTAGTGGTTGTGGTTTAAGTTAATGGGTTTGTAGTTGCAAATACAAAGCCACCCATGTGTTTTTGGCTTGCCTGAGAGGGAGGTCGCGAAACCAAGACCACTAGACTGATGGCCTAAGGAGTGGGTCGACATGAGGTTCAGCCCGAGAGGGTGAGCCCTAGTCCCATATCCTAACACTCAGCTTGAGAGTGTGAGTGGGGTAAGGCGTAGGCTGGTCTTCATGCGGTAAATGGGTGTCCGAGAGGAACGTATTTGAAACGGGGTAAGTCGCCCGAGAGGGAACTTATTTCCATCTAAATTTTAGCCTAGAACTCGTCCCCATACTTGATTTTCTTGTTATTTTTGTTGATTTTACTTGCTTGTCACAAAACCCCCAATTTGATATTTGACACTTTTGTGTCCCCCTTTTAATTTACAATATTTTTATTCGTTAATGTCTTTAGCTACGACTAGTTAGAACTAGATTTTATTTTTCTATCAATTCTCAAAACCGCTCCCTTGGGACACGACCCCAACCCTCGGTTGGGTTACTAT